>CBVK0101227834.1:0-11316 GCA_900067695.1 Picea abies
AGGTTCATGGAGTGGAGGAAGCCACTCATGCAGATCCATCCATCAGAAATGGCAGAAAGTGTACCACAAAAGATGATAGATTGAGACTAGATGTTGCACAGAATGTAGGAGCCTCTACTTCACAGTGCAGACAGAGACAGTCTCTTGATCGATTTACTGGATACATGGATCTCATGAGAAAATGTATTGTTATTGATCCATCTTCCTTTCAAAAAGCAGTGTAGGATCCCACATGGGTAGATGCTATGGTGGAGGAGTATGAATCCATTGTCAAAAACAATGCATGGGAAATTGTCCCAAGATTGGTCGACAAATCAGTGGTAGGTTCAAGATGGATCTACAAGGTAAAGCAATATATTGATGGGAGTGTGGAGAAATACAAGGCCAAGTTTGTATCCCAGGTCTTCTCACAGATCGAGGGGATAGATTATGATGAGACCTTTGCATCTGTCGCAAGGTACTCTTCCATAAGATCTATCATTGCACTCTCAGCGCAGATGGGCTAGCGCATTCATCAGATGGATGTAAAAACTATGTTTATCAATGGGATCATTGAGGAAGAAGTGTACATTGAGTAGCCATAAGGTTTTGAGACCTTTGACAGGGATTCACATGTGTGCAGACTCAAGAGAGTTCATTATGAGCTGAAGCAAGCACCCCGTGCTTGGTACACTCGGATAGACATCTATTTCACCGGACTGGGCTTCACCAAAAGTGAAGCGGATGCAAACCTATACCAAATTGTGGTCCAAAAGTGAAGCGGATGCAAACCTATACCAAATTGTGGTGGAGGGTAAGATTTTAATCATTGTTCTTTATGTTGATGATTTAATACTGACTAGTGATGAGCAGCTGATACACTCATGCAAGGAGGACCTTGCAAAGGAGTTCAAGATGAAGGATTTGGGCCTCTTTCATTATTTCCTTGGATTGGAAATATGGCAACAAGATGGTGAAATTTTTGTGTCTCAAGGAAAGTATGCAAGGGAGATATTAGGTAAGTTTCACGTGGAGGGATGCAAACCCATGGATACTCCTCTTCTAGGAAACTGGAGGAAAGAGGATGCTACTTCTGGAGAGGTAGTGGATGTTATTGTCTATCGACAGTTAGTGGGTTTGCTAATGTATCTAGTGAACACAAGACCAAACATTTTCTATGCGGTTAACCAGCTGAGTCAAGCGATGGTTAAGCCTACCAAGCTCTTTTGGAAGGCAGGTAAGCATGTCCTGAGATACCTGAGGGGCACATCTGAGTATGGCTTATTGTACAAACAGACGGATGAGGTGAAGTTGCATGGCTTCACGAATGCAGATTGGGCAGGAAGCCCAATGGATAGAAAGAGCACATCATGGGGGATCTTTAGTATCGGATCTACAGTTTTTTCTTGGTACAGTAGGAAGCAGAGATCTGTGGCACTTAGTTCAGCAGAAGCGGAATACATGGCAGCAAGTCAAGCTGCATGTGAGGCTATTTGGATGAGAAATATCTTGGTTGGTTTGTTTGGTTCTCATTTAGATCCGACAGTGATTCATTGTGATAATCAGAGTTGCATTAAACTCTCGATTAATCTTGTGTTTCATGATAGATCTAAGCATATAGATATCCGATATCATTATCTCAAAGATTGTGTGCAGCAGAAGATCATGTTGCTTCAGTACATTCTTACAGAATATCAAGATGTAGACATTCTGATAAAGGTGCTCACCAAGAGAAAATTTGAATACCATAGATATAGGATTGGGGTGAAGGATAATCCCTTTCTTGTTGAGAGGGAGTGTTGAAAAGTCAACAAGAAATGTGTTTCTAATTTATTTTTCCCTTAAATAAATTGGACAATAAATATTAATCTATTATCTCATAATTACTTGAAAATAGTTAACTGAAATGGAAAATCAGTTAGCTATAGGAAATTCGAGTTCAAAGGTTGACTGGTGGGACATCCAATTTGAATTAGTTGTAACTGAGTGATTCGAATTTGTAATAGAGTTGGATGTGTAGTTATGTGAGTTGTAAAGTAGTTTAACTCAGTTAAGTGAGTTAAGATCAGTTGTATTAGTTGTAACTGAACTTACACTAGTGAGAGTTTGGTGAATTAATTATTAATTAATTCACAATCAGTGATCTCACATGCAACTGAAGATTTACCACTGTTAACTACATGCATGTCAGATCCAGTGGAGACCCGGTTGAGATAACAGGTGAAAGGGACAGTTTGACTATCAGTTGTGATTTGAGAGAAGTGCACTCATGCAATCACACACAGTGGATGTTCCCATAACCAATGCGCATCCTAGGCAAGAGGAATTCGAATTCATTTGCAGGTTTTCCATTAGAAGGGATTGCGCAAAGGAGGCAGGTTGTCTGGAGGCAGAAAATTGGCACATAAATTTGTCAATTTTTGTATGACAGTGTGAGACGATTGTATATTGTACTAAGAGCTCTTGGATTAGAGTTTTGTATGAGATTGTTTCATGATCCATGATATGTACATAATATATGATAGTGGGGTTTTTAGCTTTATGTTTTCCCTATAAAACATCTGTGTTATGTGTGATTGATCTTTCTTCTTAATATTGCAATTGGCAATCATGTTTTAAATTCCGCAAGAATTTTAGTAGAAGCGATTATGTATTTAATAGTGGCATATAATTGTTAGATCAGGAGAATCCAGGCAATACATAATTTGTATTAAAATTTCTACAGAGCTAAATTCCTTCCCATAGGTGTGACTCCACAATGATTATTAATAATATTTTTTGTTCCTCACAACCTCTAATATAAGTCAGTGTGGGTCCCAAAAATTGTGATCTTGCAATCATATACTTATGCCCACTTAGTTTCACAACTAATACATCCATAAATGACAACATTTTCTCCATAGATTTCATATGTACAATAATATAAATGAACCATAATGAAATGAAATGCACATCAAGCGAACATAATGATTAATAAGATATTAACATAATGTACCAAGTACACAATGAGTTTAATTTGGAATAATAAGAACACAATAACCATTAAGAAATGTAACATAACATCATGGGTCATCGATAAATGTGAATAACTTATGTTGCTTTATGAATTCGATAACTATGTCCACATAGCAACATGTATGAAATACTTAAATATCAATCATGAAATGAACCATAGTTTTATGAGTCCTCTTGCAACAACTAGGTTAAATAATTATCATGAAAACTATGATCAAATATGTCTAGTAAGAAAAATGCAAAATTCAATGGTACATATCTTTCCCCGTGCTCGGAGAGGCTATGTCCCTGGAGCCAAATTATCTATAAACAATTAAATATAAAGTCCCCTCATCTCATAATCTAATTCTCATGTATCATCAACCTATGAATAGAGTCTCCATCTAAATCTAACCCAGTTAATAAATCTGATCCACATGTGTTGTTGTCTAGTTCCCATGATCATCAAGGGATCAAAGTGGAACTCCTTTGTGTCCTCTATATTTATCTCATTAGAATCCAATACATGGTTTGGGTTAGGTATGTACTTTTTAACTAGCAATACTTGAACTACATCATGAATATCTAAGTGAGGTGGTCATGTCAATCTGTAAACTATTACACTGATCTACACCAAATTATTGGAAGGTCCATAATATCTCAATGCCAATTTTCTCCATTTACCCAACCATAAGGAACTTTCCCTTTGGCTTCACTCAAAATAATAATTTATCACCAACCTAAAAAAATTCTCTGACATTTTCTTATAAACATAGCTCTTCTATCTATCTTGTGTGCCCTTCATATTGTGTTTCATCTTGTTTTACTATGCACTCCATTTCCTCTAAAGTCCCATTACCTTGAGTCTAACTCCCTTCTAGATTATCCCAACTAACAAGTGAGTTTCACTTTATTCCATATAAGGCTTCAAATGGGATCTTCTTTAATGAATGGTGGTAACCACTATTGTAAGAAAACTCAACAATTGAAAGATAATATTCCCAACACCTCCATTGATTCATCATGTACATGTAGAGCATATCTTCTGGTCCGCAATTTACTCTCTTTTTCTACCCATCGGGCTCTAAATGATATGCTATATTGAGACTCAACTTAGTGTGCATCTCTTGAAATGGGTGTATTGAAACTTTTGAAGTGAATTTCAGATCTCTATATGAAACTATGACTTTTGACACACTGTGCAATATGACCACTTCCTTGATAAAAATATGGGTTATATGGCATTCTCAATGAGTATTCTTGACCAAAACAAATTGTGCCACCTTGGTCAACAAATCAACCACCACAAAAATAGAGTCAGTAGATTTAGAAGTCCCCAAAAAAATTGTAATAAAATCCATAGTAACTTCTTCCAACTTTTATTCAAGAACACTTAAGGTTCCAACTTCACTGTTGGATGTTGATGTTCAACCTTGATCTTTTTCCATTATATATCCTTGACCACATATGCTATTTTTTATACTTTCAAACCCAACCAACAATACATATACTTCATACTCAAATATGTTATTTGGTAACCTAGATAACCAAAATAAGGAGCAGCATGGGGTTCATGAAATACTAGTCTTTGTAGATTTGTTTAATCTAGCACATACACTCAGTTCCTCCAAAGAAAATCTCCATTCTGCGATAGGTGTTAGTATTCATATTTCTTGGTCTCCTTTTATCTCCAAATTTCCCTTCTTAATAAATCTTAACCTATCTTTTGATACAATTTGTGATCTATAGGATGCATTCTAATCACTACTCTCAAACTTGACTAAGCCTAAGAAATTGTGCCTATATGTCTTCTTCAATTCAATGCATCATCTATTGTGTTCTCTTTCCCTTTCTTATGCAATATTTTATATTCATAACTACTAAGAAACTCTACCCATCACCCCTACTTATAATTCAACTGGGTTTAGGTCTACAAGTATCTCAAACTATCATAATTGGAACACAATTGAAATTTACATTTGATTAGGTAGTGGTGCCATCCTTTTATGGCATGCACTACAGTTAAGAGTCATAATTCATGGGTTGGATAATTATTCTCATGAATGTTTAGCTTCATGGATTCATAACTAACTACTTTTCCCTCTTGCATTAATGCTCCCCCAATACCTTCTATGGTGGCATCGCTACACACCACAAAGTCCTTATCAACATTGATGTTGTAGTAAGAAAGTATTTTAAATTTTAAAATATATCCTTGTACAATGTTGTCCACAAGAATTTTATCCTTTTACTTTCCAATTTTAGCAATGGTCTCGTTATCTTCAAAAATCCTTTGATGAACTTTTTATAATATCCATGTAAACCCAAGAAGACTTTGACCTTTGTAGCATTCTTAAGAGTAGACCAACTAGATATTGCCTCGATATTTTTAAGGTTCACTTTTAATCCCTCTTCTGATAGGCATGTCGTAGATGTTGTATATCCATTTTAAAGGATTCACATTTCATAAGCTTCTCATACAACCTATGCTTTTGCAATATTTGGAAAATGAACAAAAGATGTTCCTCTTTGTTTTAGAATAATCAAAATGTCATCAATGAATAGAAAGAAAATTTTATCCAAGCATTTTCATAACACGTCATTCATCAAAGCCAAAAGGTAGGACCAATAACTTGATTCTAGATCAATTTTTAGAACACCTTCACTCCTTTGGGATGGTCAAATAGATCATCAATCCTAGGTAATGGATATTGATTCTCGATTATGACTTTATTCAATCACTAGTAGTAGATGCACATGCATAAAAGACCATCCTTCATTTTAAAAAGAAACACTTGTGCACCTCAATAGGAAACACTAGGTCATATAAGTCCTCTATCTAATAACTCATGGGACTACATCTTGAGCTCACTAAGCTTATTAGTTCCAAATTAGTAAGGTTCCTTGGATATTGGGGTTGCTCTAGGAACGAGATTAATTTTATAATTAACTTCTCTCATGGGTGGTAGGATGGGTATTTCTTTCAGAAAAACATCCATAAACTCTTTTACTACAAGTAAATTATTTATTTTAGTACTTCAAGCATTCTTCACTTCATATACATGAACAAGATAGCCCTTATGTCCTTTGCACACACCATACTTGTCTTGCATGGCTTATATGTTCTTTACTGCCACTAGGGTTTTATCCCCTTGAATGCTTCTAGCTAAGCCTTCACCATCTAAGTATTATACTTTATTTTGGAAACAATACACCTTAGCTTTGTGAAGGTATAACAAATCCAACTCAATTACGCCATCATATGATCCCAAAACTAATTTGTGAAAATAAATCGCACTCTTTCAATCACCCAAATCTACCATATGTTGATATATTGCCTCACTAGTCCATTTATGGGTACTATTAGTCATTTGTGCTTTCCAAGGATCTTAGAAATTCTCACTCACAATCGACCACCACTTTAGGAGAAACGAAATTGTGGGTGCTACCTATGTCAATTAGAAAAAGATACACATGACTAGAAAAAAATAACTCAAGCTTGAATGAAACATGCATAGTATTCTACCTATAAATTATATATAGTTGCATATATTGTACCTATGACAACTTCTCACACTATATCCTTTGGTTCCATATGGTTCATTTCACTTTTGATTCGATTCTCCTTCTTAGGGAATTGATAATTGTATTCCCCATCTCTCCATCTTTGTAATAGTTTATCTTTTGGAAATTGATCTAGTATTTCCTCTTAATGCTTCTTCTCTTATGTATCCTAGTTGTGGTGCCATACTATAATTTCTTTGATCATACTTTCTCCTCCAAGTTTTCTGATTGTTGATTCTCAAGTTGAGCCTTCCACTTAAATATTTCTTCCACTCCAATTTATCTCCACATAAATAAGAGTCCTCAACATAACATCGGTCAAAGTCCTTGGAACTAAATTTATAACTCTATTAGTAACATGATCTCTTAGACCTCTAATGAACCAACCAACATGAGAATACACACTAAGTCCATAGGCATACTTAACCAATTCTATAAACTTTCATTCATATTCCTCATCAATCATGGTACATGTCACATCCCCATAGTGTGCCTTCCTGAATATTGTGATAGTGCACCTCTTTAGAGTATGTGGCACCATGACATTTCTCACTTGGCTGCATGGAAACACCAAGGATACTTTATCTAAAATTTTCCTCTTCACCTAGATCATACCCATACTCCATTCTGGGATACAGGTGAGCCACACTCATACTCTAGTGCAAATCACTTGTATACTTAGACAATTTGTTAACAGTCTTAACACTTAGTCATTTAAGCATACATCCATGAAACTAAGAGAACACTTGTGAAACAAACAAGAGACACACAAATATAGTGTGGGTGGAGAAAAATGTGCCTAACATTTGGCTAAGTCTTATTATTGCGAAAAAATTACAATATGAGCACTACTAGTTCAGTTTACAAGTTGGACAGAGTCATACAACTCACCTTACCTCACCAAGACACTCATACACATATTCATCACACCAAGACGCATCTATCACAACAACTTTTGCAAATCCTACAGATCACCCCAAACATGCGTCCACCACAGACTCATTGTCTCTTCTATGTCAAAAGACTTTTCACAGACATGTAATTTTGTCTCATAGAATACCTCCCTTAGACCTATGACAAGACTTCCCCAAACTCAGCCCAAAAGAAGGTCGCCCCAACTTTGTACATAGAATCAAATTAAAGTAGCACAAGTATTACCATGTGGAGGGACTTGGCTTATTGAGGGAGGTTTCCACTCTTCATCCAAGTATGCCTCGTAATCGTAGAGCTGGTCTTGCTCTTCTTGTTGTGAAAATATGCTTTCCTTGGTTGTGTGCCCTTGTTCCCTTATATGGACTCCAAAAGTCACCATTGCAAATCATCGTGTCCTTTGGGTGTGTCGTGTCCCTTCGTGGACCAACGTGCCCAAATGAATCATCATGCCACTTCGCAGACCCTATGTGCCCAAATAAAACCATGCACTCATCAACCATCGCATCCCTTAGGACCAACACGCCCCAACCTCGATGTGCTCCTCATGTCGATGTACCCCAAAATGTTTGGTACGCCATGCCTTGTGCTTTGTCTCATGGTTGGGAGAGCCCCTGGCATGTTTGCACGCCCAAGGTTCCCCCTTCCACAATTAATACAACACTTGGGTGCTAAAGCAACCCCAAGTTTCATCTCATTGAGGACTTGGGAGAAGGTATCCATTCCCTTCTGGACAAAGACTTTGTAGTTCCTTAATTAGGTGCATAGTACTCATCTTCCTTTTCACGGTAGTACATCTCTCCTAGGTACTTGTCCTTGAAGTTATTTTTAAAGAAAATCCATTCCAAATATTCCTCAAGATACTCCAAGAGCTCCAATAAACCCTAGTGCCTCCAAGACAAGAGAGAGAGAGAGAGAGAAAGTACACAGATGAAGATCTGAGAGAGAGGAAGGGAGACCAGTGTTCTCCTCTAGTGACATCTCTAATACAAGAGTGATCAAGAATGTGAATTGATTTTAGATAATCACATCCAACATATTCTACACAAGATTAAATTCTAGTGCCTCACAAGGGAAATATCTTAATAGAGACATCCTCTCTAGACTTTATAACTTCTCCCAGGGTTTCCTCATGAACCCTCATGGCTTACTCCAAAAAAACAAGTACAAATAAAAGAGTACAATAATGATTAATGAAATGACTCTCTCCTTCCTCCATTTACATGAGAGGTAATGGAGTCCAACAATACATATGCAGTCCTAAATCATTCCAAGAAACTTACAAATCCACGGGTAGGCTCACACATGTGGAACACTACACTCAAATGGTACACATGGTAAGCCCTAAGGTGATGTCACACACAAACAATACTCCAATGCAAGGGTGCTCCATAAGATGTGTCCAACGATCCTCCTCCAAGCCTCCAAGGACTCTAATGCTTCTCCTTAGCCATGTGATCCACTAGGTTCACTCCCTCTGCACGAATGTCATCACAACCCAAGAATCCCCAAGTCAACCCCATGCCTCCATGCAAGAATCCAAGTTACCCCATTCTTCCTAAGGCTCAACGCCCTCCTACTCCAATGTAGGGAATCCTCTCAAGAAAACAACCAATATACATGTTACCAACATGAATAATGTCCCAAACCATCTAAATATCTCCAACTCTCTAAGGAATAATGCCATGTAAGTGCCCAACTAAGGCCGAGGAATCATTGAGTATGCCTTCTCCAATGTGAAAACCCATCATGAATCATCCAGGGGTTGATCATACACCATGTAGCCTAAATATCACAAAGCACCCCCAAATATGGTGTAAATACTTTTAAAGTAACCCCATAAGATAACAATTATTAAATAAAAGTGTGTCATATGAGGAGTACTAAGACGCATATGATTGGAAATTAAATTGATGTAACCCTAAGAAATGCTTAAATATGGAGCTTACTCAAATTCTTCCAAAGAATCCTTGAATACTGATGAGGGAAATAAATATGGAAATGTTAGTGAATCCCATGGAAACACCAATCTACCCCATATTAGTTATGATTGCCATTTTGGTCCCTAAGACATAGAGAAATATGAATAACAACAACTAGAAGTTGAACTTTTGCATCATCTATAATACAATGTGGTCCTTGCCTATGCAAAGATTATGTTTGCATACAATTTAATTATTAATTATTTCTCTTTGACTTGATGGTTGTGATTATGAAATAACCCCTCCGTCAATCAACTCATGCATATATATTTTAGGGATTTCTCCAACCTTTGGTTCCTTCAAGTTTGTTAATAATGGATCTTTGGCTTGGTCTTGCATATTCGGCTCTTGTGTGGTCTGTTGGCACAGGGGCAGACCTAGGGTTTAGATCCAAGAGTGCACTAACAATCCCTAACTACTATCCCTTTTGGCAACACCTGTGAAGTAGATGCAGTCTCACCTGAAGCAGTTATGGGGGGGTTGCAGGACAGAGATTTCTACAACCAAAGGGAATATCAAGTGGATCTAATACAACAACAACAAAACAATCATATACCAGGTACCCTCTTAGATCTACTATGCATGGCTATCTATCAGATCTAACACAATAATGAAATAACAATATATCAAAGGGCAAGGAACATAGCATCAATCACACACAACACAAGATATACATGGTTCACCCTCTCTCTAGGGATACGTCCACAGAACTGTTCTTTATAATATATTAAGATGAAGCATACAATTCTTGTCTGCGCTCTTAGCTAGAAAATCTTCTTTCTTCTCCTCTCTATCTATCCCCTTCCTATGCACCCAGCTGTAGGATTGATCTCTACACCCAAATGAAGATCTTACAATCCCAAAAGGCTCTACACTTAGCACTTTTCTCTCTCACAAAAATAATCGCTCTTGCAAATACCAAAACTAGAACAATAATACCAACAATAACAACAACAACAACCCAACCCAATCCTCTTGACCTTTATTTATACATTACAATAGCTCACCGACAGCCTTAGGTCGAGACCTAAGTGTCGAAACCCTAGATACCAAAACCCTATCTGTCTAAAACCCTAGGTCAACTTGACCCACATTTTCAGGGCTTTGCCAGCCTCTCTTTCCTTCCTTCTTGCGCAGTGCTCCAAAGCATCCAATGGTGGATTTTTTCACTTGCTCAGTTGTCCACGATCCTTCTTCCTTGTTGATCTGTCATCCTTGATCTCCTCGTCCAACGGCTTGCTTTTCCTTACTTCGCTCTGTCTTTTTCTGCTCTTTTTCTCACTTCGACCTAGTAACAGTCACTGTGTCTTCCGTGCAGTTTGCATTTCTCCTTTTCTTCCTTGATTTTTGCTTGCTTCCATACCCAAGGGCCAATAGGCCCCAAACACTCACCTGTGATTCATCCTGAGGCACTTCAGATCTGATTCTTATGTTTTTCTTCAACATTGGACTGCACGGGGCAGTCATTCCTTTCAGCTCTATGCCTCCCTTCCTTGTGCAGACTATATTTTCTATGTCTAGTACCCAGTTTCAACTACACCTGGTACCTAGACCTTTTTCCCCATACTTTTATTGAGAGTTGTGAGGCAGTTGGTTGTCATAATACAATTTCAACCATCTCTCATTCACCAAACCTTCCTTCCATTCTCCATTCAAAGTCTTCAACTACGCATTTCCTCCTTATGTGACATAGGCAATCTCATATGGTCTGAGCCAATGTATTCTGAACTTCCCAGGATGCTTCATGAACTTACTCTCATATACCAGTACTAGATCTGTTAAGGTCTTAACCCGCACATAGGTATATTAATGTATTCGGATGTAATAAAGGTCAATATTAATAAGACCTTTCAATAAAATAGAATAA
>CBVK0101227836.1:0-12014 GCA_900067695.1 Picea abies
AACCACTTTGACTACTTTGACCTTTTGGGGCTTCTAGATGACTCATGAGGGTTCTTCAACTTCACATGGCCAGAACTCTCTAACCGTGAGGAGTTATGTGACACTCCACATACCACTAGAAATGGCATGACATGTACTATCCATCTAGAATAGTATTTCCTAAAATATATCAAAACTCATACCATTATCCATCAAACAAACGTGGGTCCATTACCCAAACCTGGGTTCTCCAACTTGTCATGGCCATAACTCTCTAGCCGTGAGAATTTATGTGACGTTCCACGTACCACCAGAAATGGAATTACATGTACTATCCATCTAGAATAGTCTTACCATCAAATTTATTAAAACTCATACCATTATACATGAACCAACCTTGGGTCCATTACCCAAACCTTTGTGCTACCGGAATTCACTACTGGACTTTCTCCAATGGTTAACGTCAATCACTAAGGGTTGGAATCAATCTACAATATCACTCTCCAATGGTTGACATCAATGAAAACCAACCCACTGACACAATACGATGACTGTTTATGCATCAATAGGTTTAAATATAAGGTTAATGTAGCCACTCGGTCTCAGGATTACAACTCTCCACAAAATGTTCCTGGTCTAGAGTCTCCCCCTTCTCCGGAGACACCCTTACATATTGAAAAACTGGAGCCCCCACCTCATATTCTGAAAGGAGTACTCAAGCACTCTACCCATAATTTTAATGTTAGAGCCACCTAGAATTACTCTATTGTTGAGGATCTAGGTCAAACCCCTTGTGCGATGTCGGTTCTCGAGGTACTCTAGACGTGTCCTTCAAAGATGAATGACTTGTTATATGCGTTAGGAGCTCTAGATCCTTGTGGCTTGAAAGTTATCAAGTTTGATGTCACAGATGTGAAGCCTCGCTTGCCTTACCATGTGGCATTCTAAGTCCACGTGGGTTACTCGAAGTATACCATCAAGCGTACTGTTGTTGATGAAGGCGTTGCAACATGTGTGATGTCCCTGGTTTGTTGGAAAGCCCTTGGTTCTCCGACCATTTATTAGTCTCTAACCATGTTGACTACTTTTGATGGTCGTTCCTTCTGCCCTCATGGTATTCTTCTTGCATTTCTGGTCCAGTTAGGTGGGAAGATGTTAGGGGTGGATGTCGAGGTGGTTGATGCACCCCTCGACTATAACTTGTTACTAGGACACAATTGGAATTACGCTATGACTGCAATCGTATCGTCAGTATTCCGTACTCTTTGTTTTCCTCACGATGGAAAGATCGTGACGATCAACCAATTGTCCTTTGCGTACGCTAGCCCCAATGCAAGTGTTGGATCGTCGATCCACGTGATCGGCAATTCTCATTCGAAAAATGAGAATATCAGTGTCAAAATGTATTGATCCCTTATGGGTACCTTCGACTTCATGGCACCGGTTCACCATATATACGCCATGTCCAATAGGCCCATTTTGTCACAAAATTTTGTTCCTTTCTCCCCTTCCTATTTTAACGATCCTTGGACCCTACCTTCCTCGACGACGTCTTGTGAAGGTCAGTTATATTCTGGAATTTCCATGTCACTATCGACAACAGAGATTGCGTAGCAAGCTGTTCTTGACTCTTCCGCCGATCCAGATCCTGTTACCTCGCAGATGGATGAGGAGGATCATGTTCTGGAGCCCGTGTGGCCCATTTCATTGTCTTGTTCACATGAATTCCTCGATGAGACTTTGCCTTCAGATGAAGCTATCATTGAGGCCATGAATGGTTCCGACAGACCTTGGGATGATATGCATCATCGCTCTTATTTCCTCCTAGAGCTTGCTAGAATCGAACAAGATGATTTTAGATCTACCTTGAGTAAGATAGTCGGTCATGCCGTATTTCCACTTGATACGCATGACATTTATGCTGAGGGAAACATGGCGAGTATTTATCCTACTGTCACAATCGATATCTCTCGTAATCCCAACAAGGTTGAAAATGTATACATCGATGCAGATTGTTCGCTAGCAGAAATTCTGATCTACACCGAACTCTTCAAGGAATTTCGATATGTATTTGCTTGGTCATATGAAGAGATGCCAAGAATCGACCCTTGAATTGTTGAACATGAGATTAAAAATTATCCGGACGCTAAACCTATTTGACAACGTCTTAGAGATGTCAATCTCAGGAAGGCCCCTGCTATTAAGGCAGAGGTAGAACTTAATGCTGGCTTTGTCTACCCAGTTCCCTTGACTGAATGGGTATCCAATCTCGTTCTTGTGAATAAAAAGCAAGGAACCATCCGCGTATGCATGGATTTTAGTGACCTGAATAAAGCCTATCCTAAAGAAAACTTCCTGACACCTTTCATCGATCAGATTCTCGACGAGTGTGTGAGAATAATTTTTTTTTCTTTCATGGAGGGATTTTCAGGATATAACCAAATTCATATTAAACCCAAGGACCACCATAAGATGACATTTATTTTCCCTTGGGGTACTTTCGCATACCGGAAGATGCCTTTCATCCTTAAAAACACTGGAACAACCTTCCAACGAGCTATGACCTTCGCATTTCACGACCTCAAGCATACAGTCTAACCCTATCTCGACGATCTTGCTGCTCACTCCCGTAAGAGAGTGGATCACCCTAAACACCTTCGGCTAGTCTTTGAAAGATGTCACCATTATTGCATCTGGTTGAACCCTCATAAATGCATCTTTTTCATTAGGTCAAGTCGACTTTTAGGATTTTTAGTCTCTGAGACTGGAATCACGGTAGATCTATTAAAGGTTGAGGCAATACTTCGATTGCCTCCCCCATGCACTATTCACCAACTTCAAGGTTTTCAAGGGAAAGCTAACTTTTTACGACGGTTTATAGTGAATTATGCCAATATTACTAAGGGTTTCATGCGTCTCTTGAAGAAGGACACTCCTTTTATTTAGGATGAGCGAGCCCAAGAATCCTTCGATGCTTTGATGAAAGCCTTGGTATCGACGCCTCTGCCGAAGTCTCCAGACTACGGTAGAGGTTACTTACTTTATGTCGCTGCGTCCGAATAGACGATTGGTATGGTGTTGATTCAGGAGGATTATGAGCCCCGTGAGCATGCCATTTACTATCTTATTTGAAACTTGGTCGACCCTGAACTCAAATATTCTCACGTTGAAAAGATAGCTTTGGCTGCCGTTCATGCAGTCCAACGATTACGACATTATATATTGCTTGGAAAAACTACTGTGGTTTTTGATGTCAATCCATTTGAATACGTCCTTACTAGGCCTATCATAGGAGGAAAGTACAAAAATGGATTTTCATTCTACAGGAATTCGATCTCGATTTCACTTCTACGAAATCCAAAAAATCACTAATATTTGTAGAGTTAATATCCGACTTCCCTTGGTTAGACGAGGATGTTATTCATGTTGATTCATTTGTGGATGAACACATTTTCCTTATATCATTGTCAAACCCATGGTATGGAGATATTTTTCTCTATATTCAAACTTTGAAGTTCCCTCAACATCTCTCGCAAGATGACCGACGACGTATATGATACCAAGCTAAGAACTATCTTATCGTCAAGGCACTCTGTATCGTCGAGGAGTAGACAATATCTTGCGTCATTGTTTCACTCACGAAGAGGCTGAGTCTGTTCTAAACGACTACCATAGTGGGGCTTGTGGTGGTCATCTATCCGGGCTTGCGACATCCCATAAAATTTTGCGAGTTGGTTATTTCTGGCCATCTGTCTGTAAAGATTGCGTTGAAGCGGTTAAGAAGTGTCACTCCTGCCATGTGTTCACTTAAAAAATGTGCTCGCGTCCAACCCCTCTCTATCCAGTCATTACCGTCGGTCCCTTCACCAAGTGGGGGGTGGACTTTGTGGATTGCAACCCAACTTTAGCTGTGGGGCATCAACACATTATCGTGGCTGTAGAATACTTTACTAAGTGGGTTGAGGCCATGCCTATAGTTAAATCCGTTGGGAAGACTGCTTTTTTCTTCGTATTCAATCAAATTATAGCCAGGTTCATAATCCCGAGTGAGATTTTCAATGATCATGGCAGTCACTTTTAGAATGAAATGATGGAAGAACTAACATATAAACTAGGGTTTTAAGCATGGCCATTCTTTCCATTACTACCCCTAGGAAAATAAACAAGTAGAGGTCATGAACAAGTCTCTCAAGGCCATTTTGTAGAAAACTGCTAGCTAGAGAAAATCTGATGTGCATATCATGCTTTATCCAACACTTTGGGCATACCGAACCTCGGTCAAGACTTCCACCTATTTTTATCCTTTCCAGTTAGTACACGGTGTGGAGTCGATCTTACCTATTGAATATGAGATCCCTTCTCTTAGATTGACAGTTGTGCTCCTACTTGACACTTTCGATCTCGAACAATGCCTCGTACACCTAGAGAGTCTAGATGAGCAGTGTCGAGACGGATCTATGGCTATCGAAGAAAATAAAAGACATGTCAATGTCCAATACGATAAGTCTATCTATGTTCGGAAGTATGCTGAGGGTGACTTGGTTCTTCTATATGATCAAGCCAAAGAACCACTGGGGGAAGGCAAGTTCAAACCCATGTGGCACGGTCCCTATATCGTGTGACATGTCTTAGATAAATGAGCCTATGAATTAGAAGATTATGAAGGGAACATGTTGGCTGAGCCCATGAATGGGCTCTATTTGAAAATATATTATGCTTAATCCCCTAGCTTGGGCGTAACTCTTTGTATACTAATGCAATTTAATGTATATATCCTTTTCTTTTCTTTTTATCTTCATCTTGCTTATCAAGTTTTCCCTTGGTTGGCAGAGGTCAATGGAGTCTTCGGTCTACATAGGATTTTCAAATGGGGCTATTCATCGTACATGGAACTTGGCTTCCTCTTCTTGGGTTTTTTACTTACCTGAGGGT
The DNA here is from genome assembly GCA_900067695.1 of Picea abies. Lineage (NCBI taxonomy): Eukaryota > Viridiplantae > Streptophyta > Pinopsida > Pinales > Pinaceae > Picea > Picea abies. Next base: position 4,912 of record CBVK0101227836.1, read on the forward strand.
CTACTGGTGTCTTCAAGTGGCATTTTCCTAGGGCCATCCACGAATAATGTGGCTGAATATAGTGTCGTTATAGAACTTTTGCGCAATGCCATTTCACATGGTATTCGCTCGTTAGAATTTTTCTTGGACTCTCAGTTAGTAGTATGTCAGTTGAACGACAGTTACTATGTGCATGACCCTACTCTAGTCCGATGATTCCTACGGGTAAGACTTTTGGAACGACCGTTTGATTTTATTACTTATCATCACATACCTAGAAGTTATAATTGTGTATCCAATGCATATGCTAATTTCGTTTTAGATTGGAATTTGTCACATAACTAAAATAAAGAAAACATTTTCATCAATGTACACATTGTAACATAAGTTGAGCTAAAGAACCATGTTTTTATATATATTTCAAAAATATGATGTTATAGTACAAAATTGGGGCTAACGCCCTCAATATACATATACAACTTGTTATCACTTTGTAAATTTGTTTGGTTGCGAAAAAAAATGGCAGAGGTGACCTACAGACAAACTTTAAGACTGGAAACTAGCCTTTCCAACCTAGAGAGGGATCTCTCCCAGACTTATTCTCTGAAAGATAATGACTTTAAATTGTCAGCTAGATTATTGTGTTTGTGCAATGTCTTTGGTTTCGCTAGCAAGGAAATACAGAACCTGGGGCCATAGAGTCAATCTTCTGAAAGCGAGGGAAATTAATGACTTGGTAGATGAAAATTTGATAGGATAAAGGCTAAGTAGGCAATGGTATTTCAGTTTAGAGGTCGTTGTGTGTGTGTGTGGCGACATAAAGAGTACATATAGAAACTCAGAGCACCATTGAAGATGAATTCTAAATTTACTTAGAAGAAAACACAGAGTTTAAATGGCGAAGTCTAAAGCACCGCGCGATGAATTCTAGACTTATTAAACGTTCCAATTTAAACAAAGGAAATGCACAAATATACATAAAACATGAAGTACATACATAAAAGAGATCACAATACATCAAACCACTACCATTAGAATATTTTTGTCAAAGCCTCATGACATCTGCATTATATTTCAATCGAGTTCAAAGATTATATTCAATAGTCTACTATCTACACTAATTTTCCAACCAACCCTGCTTACATTGAAATGATAGACAATATAGAAAAAACTGCGCCCCTTGGGTTGCTATGTCTCAAACTACTTCTCTTATAATTTCAGTTCTGGTGATTCCCTGTCAGATAACCTTTCGAATAAAACTTACTAAAAATGGAAACCCAACTGCACCCAATCATGTCATAACTAATGTCTTTGTCATGATCGTTCGATCATCAGTAATATTCAATCATTAAGAGGTGATGTATCAACATTTTTACTTTGAGTGGTTACTCGAATGATCGAGTGCACCATCAGAACTCTACCACCTAGTGTAACGAACTCCAGTTGCTTCTATGCGATCACTGGCTATGGTATGCATGTGGCGAGTTGGTGTGGAGGGTGTCTGTTCACTGTCGCTTGTAATTTCTAGGTGGTGACGAGGCTCAGGGGCCATGCATCTCCTTCAAAACTGTCATGCATTTCACCTACACTTGTCCTTCTCGACAGGTGGATTTACAACCTCTGTGCAAGGAATATCCATCGCGCGGGTGCTCGTCATACTTCTTGTTCCTCGACAGGAAGCATGACACGAGGGAGAAAAATTCCGTGCCATGTCCATAAAGACAAAAATGGGGTCAGGTCAATGATGCCTTTGGCCTCACCTACAATCTTAATACTCTGAGTGTTTTCCTAAGAGACAAATTTCTTCTTTTCAGATTCTTCACTTGTCTCCACAAGACCGCATTTCCTTTTAGCTTTGTTTGAGCGCTAACAAGAGCTAGCTTTGTTTGAGCGTTGACAAGAGCCCCGCAAACGTTTTCCATGGCCAATCCACATTCTTTGAAGTGCTCCATGATTATTTCCTCTGACATCCTCTGTTCCTCACACAACTGAATGATTACCTCTTGCACTTGTCTGAGTTGTCTTTTGAGCCAATTTGCATTCCCTTCTCGGCTCTGTGACGCTGTCATTTTGACAGTTTTTTCTACTAATTATTTTCTTAATTCTCTGTTTTCCTGATATAATTTGACAATAGTGAGTTGCGCTTGCTTCAACTGTTGCAATGATTCCTGAACTTCCATATTTTCAGTGCCCAACCTTTTCTGTCTTTCACTGATTCCCCGGCTTGAACCTTCAACAGGTTCTATCTGAACAACGTGCACAAGTAATTTCTCAGCAACAAATTGGGTGCGCGGTTCGTTGGGAGCTTGGGTCTCCTTGGGCTTCTTGATTAACCTTGACCTGCCTCTTTTCTGGAGTACTGGCTATTTCGATGACGAGCCTTCTATTGTTTTCCTTTTCTTGCAGCCTCTTCCATTCTTGTCCCCACGCTGTGAGATGCTGTTTCCCCCGTGGTTAGAGGGAGGTCTCCTTTGGGGTCTCTGGGGATGTCGGTTGAACCTAGGAACGAATCACAATATTTGTCCAGCCTTCTCAATTCCTAGACTACCAACAACTTGATCAATGATATATGGAATAAGTTCTTCCTCAGATGGTCCACTTTGGCCTGGACGTTGTCCACCATTCTTTCTAGGCTTCGGTGCAAGAAGAAAGGTAAGTTCAAAGGCCTTTTACCTCTGAAATGCATCAACAACCTAATGTGATGTGGGTATTTTCTGTCAGATGTTATTTCTCATGTGAAATACCTTCTAATCACCTTCAAGAGCTTCTGGAAAGGCTCCCGGAGATACCGACTTAGAACACCCGCTCCAATTTTTTCGTTCAGGCAGTTTAGCTTGATAAAGTATTCATAGCATAATAAGTCTAAATGCGTGCCCTTAGACCACCTTTCACTGCGCGGAGGGATCTCTGTCGCGGTTGACATATTTTCCTCAGTCACTCGGAATGTGATTCTCGCAATGGTCACGCAGAACCCATTACATCTGAGAGCAAATTGTTCAGTTAGTTTCGCATTGTATCCTTGGATTTTCTCGCAATAATGCATACATACGACCTATTCAAAAGATACCCTGACATCCATATCTTCATTGACTAATGCCAAGTCCTGAGGTTCGAACCTTATGGATCTGCCACTTCGTGCCTTCTTCCTTATGTCTTGGGATGTTGTCAAGTTGCAAATAGTATTTATTTTCATGTGTGCGCGGTAATGAATGATAACACCCTCTTTGCGGGGAAAATGAAAAATGATATACTTCGCAGAGATCTGTCGGAGTGGCAATGACAGCAACTTTGCATGACCAACAAAAACGACTCTATAAGTTCACTACGCGACCGCCGGGTGCTATAATATTTTTGGCACGGAAGGAGATCGACGTTGTGATAAAGGAAACGGTAGGATCGTTGTAGTACAGAAGCATGACAGAAAGTTCTAGTGTGGTGAAAAGACGCTGAGATACTTGTGGTAGGCCGGGGAATTTGGACATAGAAAGCAATTCGACACGACAGGAAAGAAATCCGAAGAAGAGAGGTTGACTGCGAGAAGAACTATAACCCGGCACACTAGCTCATGACAAAATCCAATAGGCTTCAAACCATGACTGAAAACGAAGGAGATGCAACAAATTTGAATGAACATACTCACACCTAACTGATGATAATTGACTTTCTCATAGTGGAAAGACCTAGGACTTGCAGAAAAAATCATAGACAATGCACAAAATCAGAGGGCGAAGGAGAAACAAGCAGGGTGACTGGTATTTATACTTGAACGAGCGAGGGATGAAATCATGGCAGAGGACGATAAATCCATGGTGACGATAAGTTTGGAAGTAGGTTGAATATTTGCGCAGCCAACTCACGCGACGCGTACACTTTGAAGTGTGAAAAGTACAAATGATAAGAGCTGCAGAGTATACGTGATATGAGCGCCGTGATTTCTTAACCTTTATGACTTCATAATTAGGTGATGATGGTCATTATATCTATTGATGTGACCTTTATTCTAACAACTTTCCTCGACCTTTGTCACGTAAATTTCCTCTTTCTGACAGGAATTGACCTTTTGGGAAAATGACCTTTACAAGTCGCACATGATTAATTATGATGCCCTTTCCCGACTCCAAGGGCCAGACCCACCACTTTTTGACTTCAACCCATTTGTTATTCAATACCTAACCTCACACGCTTTGACGCATGAACTATGAATCATCTAGGACTGACTCTAACTGAAAAAATTACGGTGCTGGCAACTGGCTCCAATGGGGATGTTATCCTCCCGGTGAGGTGGAAAAGAACAACAGAATAGGTGCCTGACCATTAGGATTTATTTGATTTGTAAGCTCTAAAACAACGGAAAAGACTCATACTAGACCTTCTTGACACAGTCACAACCAGACTCAGCATAAAATTAGGGCCTTCATTTTGGGATTCAATTTTCTGCTGACTACTGACTCGAAAACATCTTCTTTGAAAACATACAAAATGGCTATTTACAATGACATGAAAAACTAAAAAATACCATACTAAAATATATACCATTTAAGGAACCTTCCATTCACAGGTCCCCCACCAGTGAGCTCTCCATTAAGCTCTTGTAGAAAATATGCGTTGTTCCCGTGATACGCGACAATCTTGAATGATCCCATCCAAATATGATCAAACTTTCCATGTTTCCCTTTGTCTTCATTCCTCATGTCCCCACTCTAGTACCCGATCATTTACCTTGAAATCCTCCTGCTTAGTGTGTTTGTCATAAATCTTCTTCATTCTGTCTTGGTGAAGCTGTGATTGGTCGAAAACTTGTTCCCTCATTTGCTGAACATGAACCAATTGGTTTACCCTCCTTTGAGCATCATTTGGCTCGACTTCTTGCTCTCACAACAATCTCCTGACTAGAAATCCTAATGAGGGGGGAAAAATGCCTTCGCACCATATACAATTTGGAAATGCAATGTGGAGATGGAATTTTTGGTAGTGATTCTGTCGGCCCATAACGCATAGATAAGCTTCGTGTGCCAAGCCCTCTTGTTGTCCTACAAGAGTTTTCTAATAATCCTGGTTTAACTTTTGTTGGATGATTCTGCCAATCCATTACCATGCGGGTAATAAGTCGTAGAATGTCCCCGAGTTGTGTTTTAATCGTTAAAAATATTCTCCATCTTCTTAGACTTGAACTCCGCTGCATTGTCTGTGATGATCTTGACTGGGAAACCAAATCTAGACAAGATATTGGTCTCTAAAAAATGAATGATAACTGTATCGGTAGCCTGCCTTATGGGGACCACTTTGATCCATTTGGTGAAGTAGTCCATGGGTGTCAGTATCCTTCTATGTTCAGTTGAGGAGGGTAGATGAATCTCTCCTATAAAATCCATACCCCATTGCATAAACAATGCCTCGATAGAGATAGGATTTAAAGGCAGGGGTTGCAACTTTCTTTTCCCATCGAGTTTCTGGCATTCGTGGCAACTAGAAACTTCCTTGTATACATCCGCAAAATACTGGGCCAATAGAATCCTGCCCTCAATATTTTGTGCGCGGTGGTCTTCCAGTAATGATGCCCCCCGTAGTATCCTTTGTGGAACTCTTTGATAGCCCGTTGTGTGTCTTCCTCTAGCAAACAATTCAACAAGATCCCTCTTGGATCATTCCAAGAATTTGGCTTTGGTTTTTCTTAACCCTGAAATAATGTCAGCGTATCAAGACGAATTGATGAATTTATGAGATACCTGCGGGACCGTTTCCTCTTATGGGTTCTCCGACAGATCAACGATGAAATTTATTCCCAACACATCACAGTTTGACTGCATCATCAATTTTTCCAACTCTTGACCCTTAATCAATTTTGTAGGCTTTATTTCGAGGTCATATTCTAGCATGAATGTGATCCATTTACCTCTCCTCCCTTCAGGATCAGGCTAGATTAGGATATCCTTGACGAAATTGCTAGGCACATAAGCAATGACGCAAGAATACAATATATAAGTCCTGAATTCTTTGAGGGCCTTCACCAAGGAATACACTTGTTTTTCCATGATATCATACTTTAGAGGGGAGTCTTTTAATGTCATGCTGAAATAGGATATATTTTTTTTGAAACTATGCTCATCCTTCTATAACAAGACACCAACGATGGTATGTTCTGAGGCAAAGGAAAATAAGATAAAGTCCTTTGTGAAATATGGGCTGGCTAACATGGGAGCTTTGGTCAATGCCACCTTGATGTCTTCGAATGACTTCCTAGCTTCAGGAGTCCATTTTATCTCATTACCTTTTCTGAGCATATTCGTGATGTGCTTTATAATCTCGACCAAATTTGGGATGAACCTCCTCATAAAATTTACCTTTCCCAGGAAAGACTGCACCTCTTTATTTCTCCTAGGAGTGCTGATCTTTAGAATCCCTTCCACCCTGGTGGGGTCTATCTTTATGCCTTCCTTTGAGATGATGTGTCCTAACAAATTTCCTTCTTGCATCCCGAAATTTGATTTTTTCGGATTTAATGAGATGCCAAACTTTCTACATTTCTGGAAAACCTTCCTCAGATGTTCAAGATGTTGTTCATCGAAATCAGAAAACCCCGTGATGTCATCCAAGTAAATCAAGATAAACTTGTGTTTCTCCTCAACAAATGCTATATCCATGGCCCTTTGGAAAGTTTTTCCAACGTTCATGAGCCCAAAAGACATATTTTCATACATGAACATACCTCACGATGTTTTAAAGGTTGTCTTCTCCTGGTCGTCTGGGTGCACCATGATCTGATTGTAACCAGAAAAATCGTCCCGCATTGACATTTTCTGGGATCCAAATACCTTGTGCATGATGTAGTCCATCTTAGGAAGTGGGTAGTTTTCTTTGAGGGACACTCTGTTCAGCTTCCAAAAGTCCACACATAACCTTATTTCGCTGCTCTTTTTCCTTATGGGCACAAGGATTGCCACCCACTTTGAAAATCTCAAAGAAACAATAATTTTGGAATAAAATAGCTTCTTTACCTCCTTTTAAATCAATGGTAGCAACAGAGGGTTGATCCATCTAAGATTTTGCTTGAAATTTTTTTGATCTTCCTTGATGGGAATCACATGCTGAATTACTCCAGTGTCATAGACCTTCAAGTCTTCATA
>CBVK0101227838.1:0-15776 GCA_900067695.1 Picea abies
TTAGGTCTTCTTACATCCACTTTATTCTATTTTATTGAAAGGCCTTATTAATATTGACCTTTATTACATCCGAATATCTTGATCTACCTATGTGCGGGTTAGAACCCTAATAAATAATGCATCAGATTTCAAGAGTTCTTCAATTTCCGTTGATAGAGGAATGGTCCTTCTTTCACTACCTTGGAATCCCAATCTCAATTAAAGGCCCATTTGCTCAAGCCTGGGCAAGTATATTGGACAAGATCATAATCAAGTTTGGACTTTGGGGATCACAATGGCTCAACTCTTTTGGTAGGGTCATTCTCATCAAATCGGTAATCTCCTCTCTCCCATTATACCAATGTTCATCTTTATTAGCCCCATCTAACATTATGAGCCAAGTTTCTTTGAATGTTAGGAAGTTTTTATGGCAGGTAGGCGAATCTAATACCAAGAAATACCATTTAGTGAACTAGAAGATAGTAATAAGTCCAAAAGATAGGGGCGGATTGGGCATTAGAGATCCAACCTTGATGAATATGGCCCTTGGAGCAAAGCTACTCTAGATGATGATCTTTGATTCTCCGGATTGGTGGAAAAAGTATTTCACAGGTTAAATATTAATATGTGTTGAAAATCCTTTAAAATGTCAGAAAGGGTCTCAAATATTCAAGCTTATGAAAGTGGCTATCCCTTTAATCCAGTTCAATCTAACTTGGTCTCTGGGAAATCGGGAGAAAGTGAGGATCTGGGAAAATGGTATAAATGGTGGGAATTCCTTTAAAAACAGAAAGGACTTAGCTCCGCTGTGAATATGGATGGAGGGGCGGAACTTGCATTTTCTTAATGACATTTCAGAGTGGGATAATTCTTCGTGGTCCTAGAAAGGTTGGAACTTTGGTACTCCTCCATAACCTCTTGTAAATCTGACTAGTGTGTTAGATCAGGCCCTTTTGGGTTGTGCTCTGTTAAATATTCATGGGAAAGATAGAAGACAACTGGCATTGATGTCTGGGACTTCATGGAAACGCTCACGGTTTTATATGGTCGCCTTGGTCGAGGAAGGGAATGATCTAATCTGATATGTGATAACAGTGACCTTATGCATGCATGGAAGCCAAGGAACTATGGGAATTTTAGGTTTCCCTCCAAGCCTAGGGGTCGAACTCAAAACAAGGTATTAAACGTAGTGTAACCTCAACAGTTTGACTGTACACTACCAGCTATACTAGACAGCTGTACTTTCTATTTTTGTCTTGCTTGAGCCTATTTAGCTCAGCTATTTCCCTTTACATTGTATCTTCTCAGAAATTCTTCAGAACTTCATTTTTGTACTCTTCTTCATACATTTCAATATATTGTTCTATTCTTTTCTCTCTGCATTTCTCTTTGCTTCACAATTTATCATGGTATCAGAGCTTCAGTAGTAAGCCTCTTCACACAGTCTGGAGAGCAACATGATCCTCACAGCGCAGAGCTTCACGGATCTTGAGAGCACGCGACACAAACTTGTTCACAAGGATTGGAGAGCTGTCCTCCATACTCTCGAAAGATCCTCGCAGGAAACTTCCACGAGGAAGCAAACCACCATATGCTCAAAGATCAGCGTAAGAAGCTCACGCGAGGTAGTAGAGCGTACAACGCTCTAAAGATCAAGGAAGAAGAGAACGCAGAAGAAGAAACAGTAAAGATTCTTGCACATTTTTCAAGAATCGTCAAAGATTGACGAAGAAGAGCTGCAGAACGGAAGATCGTTTAAAGAACTCGAAGAATGTGTTCAAATTCGTTAAAAGATTGTTGCAGAAGCCAGCATCATTTAAAGTTTTCTAAAATTCGCTCAAATCTGTTAAAGATTGAAGCAAAGAATGAAGAACTCATGAAATTCTTTCAAATCTTTGAAAGATTCACCAATTCTTTCTTCCGCAGGAGAAAATTTTGACAAATTTGACAAAGATCGCGTCGAACACGCAAGGAAAATCCATTGCGGCCATAAGAGTCGTCCTACGAACGGATCTGAAGCGGGAAACCAGTTCAGAAGGGAAGAAGAAAGTGTGGAAAAGGTGAAAGAATTTCAGTCGTTAGATCTTGCGCAGAGGCCCGACAGCCATTGGATCAACCAGAAGGTGCACGAGGTTTAGTCCTCTGCAGCGCCAAGGAGAAATCTCGACTTGTGCAGTCGTGAAATCCCGAGAGGACCTGTGAGCCGTCCATCTCAGAGGACAGGTGGCAGCAGATCCAGGCCATCACTCCATCAACATTTTGGAGTTCGGGATATCGGAGGTCTTGTTGACAAAAGACACTCCACAACGAAAGTTGCGAAATCCCGATTCACGATATAGTGATCAGATTCCAGCCATGCATCTCAGAGGACAGGTGGCAGCAGATCCGAGTGTCGTCAAATCGTCATATCGGAGTTTGCGGTTTTGAAAGACCGTTGCAACAGGACTTCGAAACTCGCGAAATCGCGATACGCGAAATAGCGATAAAGTCTCAGTCGTCCATTTGACCAGACATGTGGCGGACATCGAGGAAACCGTCGACATTTCGGCATTCGGGGTTTCAAGTTGACAGAGAAATTGTGTCAACAGAGCATCACAAGTCGCGATATCCCGAGGTTGAATCAGGACCATACATCTTGAGGGGACGCGTGGAGTAAATCCGAGGACTCGGGAAAAGTCTCGAAAAGGAAAGGGCCATCGGCATATCGGGATTCGGCAAATCGCGAATCCTGAGGACAAGAGATCGGGTTTCTTTGTGGTGAAAACCCCGTAAATGATCGGAGTCATCCATCGTGAGGAGACACGTGGACGATATCGGGGGAGTCAATTGGCGCATCGACATTCGGCGTTTCGCGGATCCTGGAGACGAGACGTCCGGGACATATCCAATCGTGAAATCGCGAGGAGAGATCATGACCGTCCATCTGTTGGGACGCGTGGTGGAGATCAATGCAATCGGGAAAGTCCTGAAAGGAACGCACCATCGGTAAATCATAGATCGGGGAATCGAGGAGTCAAAAGAACTCGTCATCAGAAATCGCGAAATAGCGATTCGCGATATCCCGATAAGATCTGGACTGTCAGATCACACAAGATCTGGACCGTTGAATTATCCAAAGGCAATTTTTCACATTTCAGCGATTTGAAAGACAAAGAAATGGGAAAAGCCCGTAGCGCTTTACCATCAAGGCGTGTGGTCACATTGCAAGGTGACATAGGCCAATTCAAGGCCGATAAGCTCTTTTCGGCCATCGGCACATCGACGTTTCGGCCATCGGAGGTAAATACAAACTTTCCCTCTATATTTTTTCTGCAATTTTTTTTGTATGCAATCGTCTAGCAATTTAGGACCAACTCAAGGTCCGATTCTTCTGGGAAAGAATTATGAGTTTTGGTCTCTACGAATGAGATCATTCTTGCAAGCACAAGAGTGTTGGGAACCAGTGGATCTTGGATATGTGGAACCAGATCCAACAGCCCTGTCTGCCATGAATAATCCACAGCGAATTGCTCAGGCAACACTGAGGACCAAAGAAAATAAAGCGAAATTCTGGATTCAGAATTCTGTGGATGACTCGATTTTCTCAAAAATCACAGGCGCTGGTACTTCCAAACAGGCCTGGGATATTCTTAAATCTTCCTACCAAGGAAATTACAGGGTCAAAACAGTTAAACTGCAGACCTTGAGGACACAATTCGAGACTTTAAGGATGACAGAGTCCGAAAATGTGGATCAGTTCATGACCAGAGTCATGGGAATCGTGAACCAGATCAGATTGACTGTCGAATCCATCAATGATCAACGCATTGTTGAGAAAATCCTCAGAAGTTTACCCAAGAAATTTGAAATGGTTGTAACAGCAATCCTTGAATCCAAGGATCTATCAAGATTTTCAACAGATGAACTAATTGGTTCTCTGGTGACACATGAAACCAGACTGCATCTCACAGATGAGTCAATCTCCAATGCCTTCAAAACTCAATTCTCCTTCATTAGAGGGAGAGGCAGAGGAAAAAGCAGAGGTCACCAAGGGAGAGGGAGAAATCAAAGTAACTCTCACTTCAATGGAGGTAACAGACAACAATATCCGAATCAAAATTTCCAAGGTTAAAGAAATCAGCAACAAAATCAACATCAGAATTTCTAGCCTCAAAGAGGCAGAGGGAGAAGATCAAATGAAAAAATCCAGCATACAATGCTATTACTGCAAAAATTATGGGCATTATGAATCTGAATGCAGGAAGAAGCAAGCAGATCATCTCTCAGGCAGAGCACATGTGTCAAATCACACGGGAGAAAACTCAGGAGGTATGTTTCTTTCGTGTCACAACACTGAACATCAACCTAAAGATCTATGGTTGCTGGACAGTGGATGCAGCAATCACATGATAGGTAACAAAGAATTACTTTCATGCATTGATTCTTCAATCTCATCTAATATTACACTAGGAAATTATTATTTAGTCAAAGTTCAAGGAAAAGGAATTGTTCCTATTCTTACTAAATAGAATGTAAAGAAATACATAAACAATGTCTATCATGTACCAGATCTGAAACATAACTTGCTAAGTGTAGGACACCTCATTGAACATGGCTATAAGGTACTTTTTGAGGGAGCATCTTGTAAAATATATGACAAATACCCCAGCAGAAAATTGATTTCTGAAATCCATATGACTCCAAATAGGATGTTTCCTCTTACCCTCAGAACTGCAAATCTGAGTCAACCATATGCACAGAGTGCATCAACCCTAAATGAAACAATGGTTTGGCATACAAGATTTGGACATCTACCATTTCAGAGTCTAAGTCTTCTTCATAAGAACTCCATGGTCAAAGGTCTACCTATCTTTAAAGAGCAAATTCCCCCATGTGAGTCTTGCATACTTGGAAAACATAAGAGAACTAGTTTTCCACAGTCTTCCAATCAAGCCAAACGACATCTTGAACTTGTTCACACCGACCTATGTGGACCAATGCAAACAGAGTCAATAGGTGGTAGCTTTTATTTTCTAACATTTATTGATGATTTCAGCAGAAAAATATGGATCTATTTTCTCAGACACAAGTCTGAAACTTTTGCAAAATTCAAAGAATTCAAAGCAGAAGCTGAAAAACAGAGTGGAAAATATATCAAAGCACTCAGGTCAGATGGAGGAGGAGAATACAACTCCAGAGAATTTGCAAATTTCTGCAAATCACATGGCATTATCATGCAAACAACAGCCAGGTATACTCCACAACAGAATGGAGTGGCTGAAAGGAAAAATCAAACAATAATGAATATGGCAAGAACACTTCTTAAAGAGAAACACTTGTCAAATACTTTTTGGGCTGAAGCAGTAGCATGCTCAGTTTATCTCCTGAATAGATCTCCAACCACCAGTCTAAAGATGAAAGTTCCCCAAGAAGCATGGAGTGGGACAAAGCTCAATGTAGCTCATCTAAGGACATTTGGATGCATAGCATATGCTCACATACCTTCTGAATTAAGGAAGAAGCTTGATGACAGAAGTGAGAAATGTATTTTCACTAGATATAGTGACACATCTAAAGCTTACAGGATTTACAATCCAATCACCAAGAAACTCATTCTCAGCAGAGATGTAAAATTTCTGGAAAATCAATTCTGGAATGATTCAGAAAATCAGCAAATGGACAGTCAAAATCCATTTCTACCAAGTTCTGAAAACGCAGAAAATTCAGAACAACAAGTACCTCAAACTATTCTTCCAAGATTGCAGGTACAAAGACAACCTGAAAAATCTCAGGATAACTCAACTTCCAACAGAGAATCATTCTCTGAACCACAGAATCAGAGAAATCGAAGTTTGAGAGAAATCCATCAGCAGTTGGATGACTTTGAACAACACAATCTTTTTGCTTTAATGTCATGTCAACCTACATCCTTTAAGGAAGCAGCTAAGGAGCCACATTGGGTTCAAGCCATGAACCAAGAAATTGACTCCATTGAGAAGAACAAGACATGGGATCTTGTTGATTTTCCAAGGCACAAGAAAAGTATTGGTGTCAAGTGAGTTTACAAAACTAAGCTCAATGAAAAAGGGCAAATTGAAAAGCACAAGGCAAGACTTGTTGCCAAAGGATTCTCACAACAACCAGGTATTGATTATGGTGAAACGTTTGCTCCAGTAGAAAGATTAGACACTGTAAGGACTCTATTGGCCATATCATCACAACACAAATGGAAAGTATACCAAATGGATGTCAAGTCAGCAATCCTGAATGGTTTCTTAGAAGAAGAAGTTTATGTCGATCAGCCACCTGGATTTGAAGTCAAAGAGCACCCAGCCAAAGTATATCGGTTGAAGAAAGCCATGTATGGCTTAAAGCAAGCTCCAAGAGCTTGGTATAGCAGAATTGACACTTATCTAATCAAAAGTGGTTTCAGCAGAAGCCAAAATGAGCCAACACTTTATACCAAAACAGACCAGCACGGTAAAATTTTGATTGTATGTTTATATGTTGATGACATGATCTACACAGGAAATCTTGAGTTAACAGATTTTAAACATGCCATGCAATCTGAGTTTGAGATGACAGATCTTGGCATAATGAAATATTTTTTAGGAATTGAGGTTGATCAATCAACCAAAGGCATTTTTTTCTGTCAGCAAAAGTATGCAGCAGACATCATCAAAAGATTTCGCATGGAAGGATGCAATCCAGCAGAAACCCCCATACCATTAGGCACAAAATTGAGCAAGAATGATGAAGGTCATACAGTGGAATCTACCTTGTACAAAATTTTAGTAGGCAGTTTGTTGTATCTTACAACAACTCGGCCTGACATTATGTATGCAACCAGCCTTGTTTCCAGATTCATGGAATCACCCAAAGATTCTCATTGGAAAATGGCAAAACGAATTTTGAGATATGTTGCAGGAACACTCAATTTCGGTTTATGGTACACTAAATCTGATAGTAATCAACTTTCTAGTTACACAGATAGTGACTTTGCAGGCAGCCTAGATGACAGGAAAAGCACATCAGGATATGTTTTTCAACTTGGCATGAACCTGATTTCATGGGCATCAAAGAAGAATCCAATTGTATCAATATCTTCTGTAGAGGCAGAGTATGTAGCTGCTACCTCAGCTTCTTGTCAAGTTGTGTGGTGAGAAGATTATTGAAAGATATGTCACATACAGAAAAGGATCCAACTCCTATTTTATGTGACAATACTTCAGCAATAGCTTTATCTAAGAATCATGTGTTTCACAAGAAGAGCAAACACATTGACACTCGTTTTCATTTCATACGCGAGCTAGTCAATAATGGTGACATTGCACTACAATTCTGTGGTACACGAGATCAGCTTGCTGATATCTTTACAAAGCCACTAGGAAAGTCAGTTTTTGATTTTCAGAGACAGCACTTAGGCATAGTCAGTGCTGATGATTGTAACTGTTGAGTTTAAGAGGGAGTATTAAACATAGTGTAACCTCAACAGTCTGACTGTACACTACCAGTTGTACTGGACAGCTGTACTTTCTATTTTTGTCTTGCTTGAGCCTATTTAGCTCAGTTATTTCCCTTTACATTGTATCTTCTCAGAACTTCTTCAGAACTTCGTTTTTGTACTCTTCTTCATACATTTCAATATATTGTTCTATTCTTTTCTCTCTGCATTTCTCTTTGCTTTGCAATTTATCACAAGCGAGTCTATGGTCTGTATCTCTATGTGGAAAAGGCAAGCGGTGGGGGCAGCAATGGAAGACGAGGACGTAAGGGAGTTTAAGCGATTTTTCGTAGCACTAGGAAATTGCACAGGCCAACAGCAGTGCAATCATGGTAATCAATTCTAAGGTAACAGAGTTAGAGCAGTCTAGCATTTCACATAATGCAAACATTTCCAGCATCCTCCTCAGTTACGAAGGACAGATTGATTCATTTTACAAAGGACAGATTGATTCATTGGAGGTAGAGAGAGGTAAGCTTTGGGATTTGGTTTTAGTGTAGGGCATGGATAATCGTTCATTGGCATTCAACAACAAAGGAACTTTGAATTCAATCCAAAGTGGGGGAGTAGAGGCAGAAACTATGTTTCAGAACCAGGACTTTATAGAAATCGAAGGCGAGGGTAACCATCAATCTGGCAAGGAGAAAGCAAATCATAACAACGTGCAATAGAATATCAATATGAATGTTTTTACGTGTCATGTGTATCTTATGTCAGTTTGTTATGCATGTTACTTGCAAGAACACCTAGAATTCTCGGCTAGTGATTTTTTATTATTATTATGTTTTTAGCTATATAGAAGTATGTAAAATTTTGAGGAAAATCTTTGAAGACACTTTGTAATTGTTGTCACCTTGGTAAAACATTTTTAAGTATATAATGAAAATGTTCAGTTTTGGTTTTAAAAAAATAAAAGTTGATATTTATGAAAATTCAAAATGTTAAAAAATTACCTTGAAAAAAAAAGTAAAGAAGTTAGTATTAATAGGGCAACTTTTTGAAACGGAGATAAAAACGACTAAATGTGACATCTGAAAAAATGAAAATTTTGAACCATTATCATCAAATTGGTAACTATGTTAAAAAAATTGTGTTTAGGAATATCACTTTTAGTATCAAATCATTGAATAAAATATACAAACCTCAATATTCTAGCATTATAAAATCATTAACTTAAATATAAAATAAAATTTACTTATAACCAGATAAATAATGTTTACTTCACACTTGTATGCTTCATGGTGAATAGCCTTATACATGTGCTTGTTTAGTGCAACAAACATAACAAATACCTTGACAAAGCATTATGGGCTACCCTATTCTTGTAAGATATTCCAATAATTGATAGATTGTGATCTTTTTGTATATGTGTTTGCATGCTCTACTAAAAATTAAATCATTTTCTTGAACTAACTTATAGAACACCACCTTATTAGAAATTAATGTTTAGTGTGTACACTATTGTGGCATTAGCAATGTTTCATTAACATCTTAAACATGTTTATATTGAAAATGAGGTTTAAAAGCAATTGTGTAGATTTATTTTATGTAATTTTGATGAAATAACACAACATAATTAATTAGAATAATGTTCAATACATAAAAACAAACTAAAATTGCATGTGTTGCAATTAGATAAAATTATATCATTAAAATTTTGTATCATATGAGTTCTCGTAAAGGAATGACACAATTAGTATACAATATTTTATCATGTGCGTTTTTTCCTTTCACTGGGTACTTTGAAAATTAACATGGTATTAGAGTAATTATGAATTTGTGACTTTGTGAGCTTCTTATGATAATTATTAGCACCATATTTAATGTTGAGAAGTGATCTCCCTTGAGAAATAGTAATAGGAACACTTGAAAGAGATTTGACATTCAATGGGGTTTTAGAACAAGATGTCAACCAAATTGAGAAATATGACTGAAAAACTACTTAAAACGATTTTTGGATAATCACTATGTGTGAGTGTTTAGGAAGTTTCAAAACACTCACACAGTGATTATCCAGAAATCGCTTGAACAATATGACAAATTGTGGAAACACACATTCTCAAAAACTACTTAAAAGTTAAAAGTTGTCTTGCAAGAAGCTTTTTGAATGCAGAATTTAGCACTATTTTTTTATTATTGAAGAGTAAGATATAACCAAAAAAATACACAACATCCTTATGTCCATACCCATACTAAGTATGGGAAATTCCTATTGAACTAGGTATAGAGTTATCAACTCATGAAGAACCAAAGTCAATGACATCTCATATCGAATGGATGCAACATTATATAATAATAATAATCTAATTTTAGGGTCACGGTCAAGCCAAACACCAAATTGGTGTATGAGACCCCCGTTGCATAGTGATTTGACTGCTAAAGTCTATGGAGGTATACATACCCTACCCCTTTGAATTTAAACTCATAACCTTCTAGGAGGAAACACATGTGAATCTCATCTATTGTGTCACTAACTAGTTGTCATTATATTACAATTTATGGCTTTCACATAGTTATTTATTGCAAGGTTGTAAAAAGAATATTAAAATAGGTAGAAAGAACATTGCATTATATCCTTAAATGTGCCAATAATAAATTTTCAATTAATTGTTCAAGTGAATTCAAATTGAATAAGTTATATATATGAAAAAAATCTGTCATATTTTATCATTAACATAAGATCAAATTCATGGAAAAACAAAAACTAATCAACCATTACATTGTCCTCCACATGTAGAGTACAATATAGTTCAATGTATGTTGTGAATAAATAGAATTGGCAATTTAAAGCTACAAAGAATTTGGGCCATACCTTTATTTTGTGATGATCCAAGTGTTAACCAACCTATAAAGAATCCATTGTTTCATAACAAAACCAAGAAAATTTAACTTTATCGCCACTAGATCAAAGAGCAAATGAAAAACAAGGAGATTGAATCTATTTAATATAGGCCTCAAGGTCAACAACGCATGTTTTCACTACAATGTTAAGCAAGGACAAATTTGAAGGTTCACATAAATGCTCTTGAAAGAAAACAAAATCACATTAAGACGGATATTGGAATTGTATATTGATTTCCAGGTTAACATTTAAACATATTTAAGCTTAATAAAATTAGAAAAATAATATAGATCTCAAGCTTGATGAAATAAAGACTGGACACAATTTCCATGTAATGTGATTAGCTAAGATAAATATCTATGAATACAAATTAATTAAAATTATAAAAATAATAGAGATCTCTTACATGTAATCTTAATGAAATAAGACTTGACACAATTAACACAATTTCCATGTAGTGTGATTAGCTAGAATAAAGATCTATGAATACAAATTAATTAAAAGGCACTCATTCATTACAATTAGTAAAGATAAAATTATATAAAAATTGAATAATAAAATGTTTTGTATTGTGTGATACTATTAAAAAAATAAAGGATAAAGAATGAGATCATTCAATTTTGAATACCTTCATAATATATAATGTTTTTTTTCTCTTTCACTTTGAAATTTAACACATCCAAAATCAAATATAATATTTTATCTATGTATCTAGTGTAGGATTTGGCCTTAGTTTTAAGTGATTTGTACAAAGATTATCTTTATCTTAAGAGTTGAATTCAAATATAATATTTTATCTCTATGTTTAGTGTAGGATTTGGCCTTAGTTTTAACTGATTTGTATAAAGACTATCATTATCCTATATCCATTAGGTATGCCAACATTTGAATTGGCATTAGTTGAGAAACAACACCTCAAAATACATACAATTAACAAGTTTGAATGCTTTGCATTTTTAGAGTAAAGCTCCATTAAGTGAAAATACAACATATCTAAATATTATTTAAAGTGCAAATACAACATATCTAAATATTATTCAAAGGCATTGCTAAGTGCAACACACAATACAATACATTTAAATCGACTAGACATGAGACTTAAATGGTAGTTAACTTGGAAATTTGTTAGTGTAATTAATGATAATGCTCATTCTTTGGTAATTAACATTTATTTTACATAAATACATAGTACATTATAGTATTTTAGAATTAATAATAAATAATTGGGAAGAGGATACATAATGTTTTCCTCTCTCCACTTGTATAAATGTAAGAATACATGTTATGATTTTGGTTGAATTGCTCTTCTAATGTATATGGTTTCTTCTTTTCAATTTTTGATATGGTATCGGAGCTAAGTTAAAAGAAACCAATGCTAGAAGAGGGTGAAAGCCTAGGGACTGGACTATTATGTGATGGTTTGAGAAACCAAAATATTTTTTTGAACAAAGCTAACACAGTTGTCATATAAATTCATTAGTAGTAGAAATCTGCAAGCCATACCAATTTGCAACCATCATACTCAATTTAAGAGCCATCGTACAAAGAAGAATTGGTATGGATTTGACATGAAGGATTTACCATACAATTTTTTAATCCATCATATGAAGTTTTTCCACCTTACTACCGTTGATTTGATAGTGGCCGCCACCATACTATATAGATTATTGAAAGCCATCGATTTAAGAAGCCTCTAACCATCATACCCTATCAATGCAATTTTTTTAAGAAGTCATTTTTAATTTATTATACAACCATTATTTTTAATTTGTTGTATAATGAATTTGATAATTCGCTCCATAGATATTGTTTCCAATATTTTTCCTGTTAACATTGATTGGGATAAAAAATGGATTGGAAATCTAATCAGAGTGACTTTTTGCAATATTGTGTTTGAGGGTAGTCAAAAATTTAACGGGTGAAATTTTAATACATGCAAACAATGGATGCTTGCAATTTTAAGTACTAGTGTTTGGGCATATTGGTATTGGGAAAATAAATCTTGCAATCAATGTAGATGCTCAAGAAAAGTACAATGCGGAGAATCGAGAAGTTTCCATGCTCATTAATCTTTTTTCCATGGATGAGATGTTTCTTGAAGTTCAAATTGGGGATGATCCATTCACCACTTGGCAAAATCTTCAAAATTTGTATGAAACCTCTAATAAAAGTAGAGCCTTTTTCTTCAAAAATATTTTGTTTTCTATTAAGATAGAAGAACGTGATTCTCTTCCAGATACATTTATTGAAGATTAAATATATTAGTTAAAGGATCTTAATAGAAAGATGAAAGAGGTAGATCTCATCATCATAACTATGAAGAGTCCACCCTCCTTCAAAAAAATTATTGAAACCTTAAATAATACTTCAGATGATGAGCTAACATTTGAACAACTTAGTAATATTTTTTGGTAGAAAGACAAGGAGGATGAAATTTGGAAATAAAAATGGTCGTGATACTTTAGAGATAGCCTTGGCAGCAAATTCTAAAGGAAAAGGCAAGGATAATGGGACTAAAAGTGGGAAAAAACAAAGCAACAAACCAAATGATTCAGGTAATATGAAAACCAACAAGATTTTTAAATGCTTTTATTGTGGAAAAATTGGTCATAAAATTAATTTTGTCAAAAAAAATTGTGGGATGAAAAGTAGAAGACCAATGTGGTTGAGCATAATGAGATGAGTGTTATGTTTTTATCACTAAGAATAAAGAGGCCAATTTAAACAATACTCGGATTGGTATATTGATTATGGTGTTTTTCATCATTTCACTAACAGAAAGGATAGGTGTCTTGATTTATTGAAGATAAGATATGTTCAAAATCTATGATTTTTGGTTGTAAGGAAGAATATAAAATTTCTAGAAAAGGAAATGTGCAGATAGAAATGAAAGGTAAAAGGTTGTTATTCCTTAATGTATTCATTCTTCCTAGATTGGATAAGGATCTTCTTTTTATAAAGGAAATTATGAAGCATGATCTGCATTTAAGTGTGATTTTTAACAACATGTGTTATATTGTTAATAATCATAACAAAAAAATAGTTGGCCTAGGTGTTGAAGAGCATGCATTATTTCACTTGGTGAGTGCAGAAGCACGCTTTAATGGCTAGTAGTCGACAACATATGAGTTCACTTTGGCATTAGATGTATGGGCATATCAATTGACGTTCTTTTTCCTTTCTGACTAATAAGGAAAAGGTGGATGGCATCCCAGATACTTTGGATAAACAATACCTTATATGTGATGCAAGTCTTGTAGGAAAGCAACATAGAATGCTTTTTTTATAAAGGGAAGGATTGGAGAGCCACGTACTTCTTGAATTAATTCATGCAAATATGTGGACCAATGAAGAAAATATCACTTTCCAATGCAAGGTACCTTTTGCTTTTTGTTGCTCATAGATTATTTTTCTAGAAAAATGTGAGTGCATTTAATAAAACAAAAATCAAATATATTTTCCAAGTTTAAAAATTTTAGAGCTATGATTAAGAAGTAATCAGGGAGAATCATCAGATTTTTTAAGACATAAGTGTTGCTCTCATAGTTTCAATGATTTTTGTAGTCAAGAAGGTATACAAAAACAATATACCTTGCCCTATACTCGATATAAAAAAGGGGTGTAATCCATTTTACTCCTCAAGTGATCCGAAAAAATATTTTAAGACAATGGTTAAGTTTTAAAGCATGAGTTCATTAATCATTTAGGAATTGAAGAAAGAGGAAGAATTAATGATATAACATGGAAGCCATAATAAGATATGCAGATATGAAAGTAAGCACAAAGAATCAGCAAACCATAATAGCAAAGTTGTTAACGTAGTTTGGCAAGATTTCCTACGCATCTGGGGCTTTGTCTCAGTGGGTGAGGCTTTCTTATTTATTTTCAAACCTTCAAAGTACATCAGAAAAGTGTCAAATGGATTACAAACTAGTCTGGTTGTTTTTTGTTAGACTTCAAGAACCCAACACAACTGAATGCACTGAAAACGGTTTAGTGAATCTTCTGAAATTAGCACGCAAAGTTCCTCTTTTCAATGGCTTCCCTGCATAAAAATGTCTTTGGCTTCACAATTCTACGGCATTTCTCCTCTTCTGAACATGTCCAATGCTGCCAAGAACCTATGGTTTAAATAGATTTGGAGTTGGTAATATCCTCCCAACTTCCTCCCAAGATCTGGCCTCAAAAAGGGCTCCAGATCTCTCAAAAATGACTAAAATCTCCCAAAAACAGGCTAAATCAGCAAAAAATATTATAATATAAAGTTTGAAACCCATAAATTGGGAAAATATGCGTTAGCCCCCCTATTCTCGGGCTCTTGGTCATATGGGAATGGCCCATGTGGCCTTAGGTTGGCGCGCCTCGGGTCCTTAGCCCTTAAATATCGACCCTTGGTCGTTGGCATGGTCATATGGCCATGGCCATGGCTCCCACGTGCTCCATAGTCAGTTAGGCCCCTGGTCGGTCGGGGTTGGCCCCCACCAACCGGGACTTATCCCTGAAAACACGTCATATGCAACATAAAACTATATTCAGAGAGATATGGCCAAGCCCTTCCACGTAGCCTGACCGGTCTGCCCTTGGTTGTTAAGTTGTTACTCATTCCGTGAGGTCAAGGGTTCGAATCCCCCGGAGCCACAACAACTTTTTGACCTAGCTGTCATTAGCAAAATTTGGGGTGCCACGTGGCACCCTCTAATTGGGCCACATGTCACCCTATGATTGGTCCGTACCAGCACAGTCAGCAGCATAGTTAATTTCCATTCAGCCTACCACATCACCGTCATACAGCCCAGTCAATTGCCACGTCAACTTCAGTAGCCCTGTCACCTACCACATCATCTACCGTACAGCCACGTGTCGTTCCACGTCATGTCCGTACTACACAGTCACCCTGCCACGTCAGCATCTGTATGGCCCAGCTATCGTCCGTACTACCATGTGTCATCCTGTCATTGGGCCACATCATGTACGGACTGCCACGTGTCATCCGTACAGTGCCACATGTCAAATCCGTATAGGTGCCAACTCAGCCCGCAAATGTCGAATCTGAGTGACATGTGTCACCTCCTGGTGATCCCATGTCAGCATGATGACATCATCATGACATCATGCTAACGTCACATGTCTTACTGCTGACGTCAGCGTTGACTTGACAATTGACTTTGATCAGTTGACTTTTTGTCTGTTTGGGAATTCGGTCAGAACGTGATAACTTTCACATACGGTGTCTGTTTGAGGAAAACGTTATATGGTCGGAATCAGTGCGATGAGACGGACGCAATGGCATTGGTTTCATCCTATTCTGAGAACTTTGATTTTTAGGCCTTCCTAGATTCATTTTGGATCACGCCTCCCCACTAAGAACTTTTGGTCCTCCAAAAGGGTATTAACCAATCATCAAGTGCGGGATAGGCCACCCCACTTGTTCTCTGTCTTTAAACTCTATCATTTTCAGTGAGATCGGAAGAG
>CBVK0101227840.1:0-14579 GCA_900067695.1 Picea abies
ATTCATTAGTCAAGAAACAATAATCACATATAAACTCAAATCATAATGCAAAGAGTTTAACATGGAAACCCAATTGAGAGAAAACCACAAAATTATCTTTATAAATGTCTATAGACACCAAACTACTATTACAACTATTATAGACTACCAACCTACTGGAGACACCAATCTCCTTAACCGGACACCAACTCAACAAGATGTAGGAACCAACCTACTAGCAACACCAATCTCCTCAACTGAGCACCAACTCAACAAGATGTAGGCACCAACCTACTGGAGACACCAATCTCCTCAACTGAACATTGACTCAATAAGATATGTGTAGACACTAATCCAAGATATTCATACACAAATTACTTCTGACTTCACCTGCATGCTTCATTCCATAGACAATCCTTCACACTCTAGCAAGCCTCATAGCATCATTCTCAGAATGTAATCACTGATGGAAAAATCCACTAATGGAAACATCAACTGACGAAAACATCAAAACCTCAAAACAATGAACACTGCAGAATCACAGACCTTTAGTCCTTCATAGCGCACCTTGAGAACAAAAAACACCTCAAAATCCCTTAGACTTATCTTGCACATCTTTAGATATCAGAAATACACCCGAACACCTTTAGCGCACCTCAAAAAAATTCTACGTACCTCATACCTGATCTCTTTCTTGGTTGCACTACGAATGAGACAATATATCCTGTATTTATAGTAATTTCATCCCCACTTTCATGGATGACCTGTAAAGATTGGCTGGGTCGACCCCAATTTTTCAGCTGAGTTGTCGGACATAAAAATTCATATCTTCTCATTCCTAGAGAGGTAGAGGGAATTCCATATACCGTTGGAAAGGTCTTATAATAAGATTTCCAACCATATAACTTTTGATCCCATTTGAGATAGGTATCTAGGGTAAAACTTCCTTAAAATACGGAGTATCCAAATCAATCATAAAAAATCCAAAAGTAATACTTTCAACAATATCCATCTTGCAATATTTATCTTGGACTTCTGTAGGCTTGTAATATTTATATTGGACATCTGTAGGCTTCCCCTGTCTTTGAAATCGATGACAACAATATTTCCAACACCAAGTCCTGCTCTAAATGTTCTAATTTCAAGTACAATTGTAACAACAATACCTTTTCAATTTTTCCTAGTTCAACACTTATACATCCCATCTTACACAACAGTTGGGATTGTTATCACACAATTTGTACTTGCCCAAAATCCCAAGACAAGTAGATACAAAATTGGCGTAATTGAGAATAACCTATCACTGTCACCTTAATAGGAGATCCCTTTCTATTTTGGAGTAGGTCAAGACTACCCTAGGGGAGATGTCCCCGATGACCAGGGGGTTTGAGAAGGCTAAAGAAAGTAATCACAAGGAAGTCATTCCCCTCTCATAGATCACTCAAATCAAAGGTTTCTTTTATGTCTCAAAGGATGAAGAAAATGGATATTATGGTGTACCTGCCCAGAACAAGACAACAAGGCAAACATGGCACTTTACAAGTACCAAATGATTGTTAGTAATTCATAAGACAATAAACCTTCATAAAATAAGCTAGATGATTATGAATTTGCATCAATGCAACAATTTATAACATCAATTAATATCTTATAACAACCATAATATTCATGCCTTGAAATTGCTTGAAAAAGACAATAAAAAGTGACTTTGACTAGGCAAATTGATAGTAAATTGTCACAAGCAAAGTTGGCAATATTTAGATAGATTTTAATGTCACTTTTTTAGATATTTTGCTGCAATTAGATGGCTGTAGCTATCTTTTGCAACAACAACAAATTTAATTGGTCAAAAGTGCAAGAAAACCACACACAAAACTAACACTTACCTAGTAGATTCACTAGCAATTATCACAATTGAATTTTGAATGGTTCTAGTGTAAGTTATGTAGGTAAATGTGCCAAATTAATGTATTTTTATATGGATGTAGCAATATTTTTCTACAGTAGAAAGTTATCTTAGGAGTTAGTCTAATTTAGGGTTATAAAATGTTAGTAAAGGGTTCAAGGATAAGAGTAGTCTAGTGCCTTTCTAGGGTAAATGGAGTCACTAATGGCAGCATAAGACCTTAAAGGAATGATAGCAATGATAATGAGATGTTAAAGGGGTGGAGAGGATAAGAGAGGTGTTGGTATCCCAAGGCCTCAAAAAACCACTTCCAAGAGAAAATTGCTAGAAAGTAACAAGGGTTAGGCCCTAACGATTTTCTCTTTCCTTGAACAAAATGTAATAAAATATGAAATTGGGCAATGGAAGTAGGGTTACTAGAGTGATATAATGGTAGGGCTCTAGTATATACTTCAAAATTAGGTGCCTTTCAATAAATTTTAACAAATGGAAGATTATAGGGAAATAAATAGTAACATATGTCTTTCCCCAAGGGTTTCAAGCTAGGAATTTCATAATCTTAAACATGAAACAGGTAAAATGACAACAAGAATTCATTCAAAATAAAAAAAAATGAATATTTTCCACTAACTTCACCAAGAATAATCAAGCAAATCACCCTAGTTGAATATCCTTCACAAGAAAATAGCCAAAATAAACCAAAAATTGCCTCCTTCAAGAAGTGCGCACCACTAGTTTAAGCCAAGAACACTTAAGGAAGGATGAATTTCAGACCTACACTTGAGTGATGAATCAATTATGAAAAAATACAAGAGTTTTATCTCTTATTTATACAATGACAATGACCTTTAATTGTCTTTTAGGTCACAAAAGGCCGACATGGCCAATTTACATCAAAAATCCAGTTTTTACATAAAATTAACAATTAAAACCCTAATTTTCTTTAGGGATGACATCATGCCCCTCTTAGGGTGACATTAGGCCCCATCATGGAACACTAGGCCTCAAAAGCCCTCAAAAACTTCTGCACATTCCAACTAGCACTAGAACGTCCTCATGGCAAACCCTAACTGATGATGTCAAGAGTCAATATGATGGCGTCAGGGGTCTTCAAGGGCCAATGTCATGGTGGAAGGGAAAGAACCCCCTAGGTATAGGCCTACTAGAGTGTCTCTGGGAAAACATACTTCTTCTTTCCTGGTGCCATCCTCTGGTGTATCTCTGCCCCTAGTTGGGGTCACAACATCGATCTGGTGGGATTTTAGCCCCATGGAGGTTCGAGCTAATCATCTCCCCATATGTACCTGTCCATCGGGCATGGTACTGCAAAAAAAAAAAGTACATCCTCCATGGGCTCATAAGTCACGGGGATCATAGCAATGCCAATCACATCCAATAATCAAATTACCCAAACATGTGCATCAAACCCCACTTTACCCAGAGAGATTCTCAAAGACGTTATGCAGTTTAACAAGCCAGGTTTGGAGAGGGTCTCAAAATTTCCTATTGGGATAATCCTCCTCAAGTTTTGGGTGTTCCCCAGGTGAATACTGTTCTAGGTCATGTAAGTGTATGAAATGGTGTAGTGGAATGTTTGGACAAGGGGTGTATTGATAACATGGAAATGTAGGTCTTTCCTATGGGTGCCTATGTAGAGGGAAAGCTTCACCTTGTTATGGATTCCATTGTTTCCTATCCCATTCAATGAATTTTATTCTTTGTCTTATTTCTTTTTCTTTTCAAGAGAATAGATGGTGGACATTTCCTTGGTGTGGTGTCCAATGGTGACAACGTTACCCACAAACACTTCACATAAATGAGAAGGTTGGCTCTTGATGAGACCCCCTGTCTCTTGGCTATGCCACGAAGAGCCACTACCCTATTTTGGTGACCAGATAGATGGTAGTGTCATACTATTACATGTCCATGGACCTAATAGGCTGACTCATGATGAGACCTCCTATCCCCCAACTAGACCTTGAGTTTTATTTTATCTTACGGGTCCCCTTTTCTTACAGAGAATCCTTTTATTACTTTCTTGGGAATCCCTGGGTGAAGCATCTCAAGGTTTCATTTTGGATTCTAACTTTTTTCAACTACTTTTACCCTCTAGTCCTTTAGCCCCTTCTTCCCACAAGGCAAGGTACAACCCTTAGTAGTGTGGCAAACCCAATGCCCAAACCAAGGTAGGGGAAGATGTGAGGGACAATGATGAAAAGTGGTAAGTATGGAAGGAATGGATGATGACCTCTCATAGACCCACCTAGTGGCAATTGATCCCTAATGGAACCAACTTACTAGGGAACTCTAACAACCCCCCCAGGTATGAACAAGTTAAAGAGCATAATTTCCAAGAAAACATTATGAAACAAAAGAGAGTTCAATGGACATATTCCAATGCTTCGAAAACTAGAGTGACACATACCATGATACCTAGACTCATTACCTGATGGAGAAAGACCCACTGCTACTTCGAAATCAGGCTGGTGGGATGGATGTTGCTGCTGCTGATAGATAGGACACATTGAAGAAAATATGGGCCCTCCAGGGCCAAGCTCAATTCATATGTCTCTCGGTACTCCATGTCTAGGACCTATGGGCCTCAAGACATAATATCCTTAGTTATCCCTAGGATAGTGGATAACAGGGACCCAATGCCATTGGTATGTTTCTCAAACTTAAGGGAAATTGGTGCATTAATAGATAATAATACATGAGAGGAAGGCACATCATGATATTCCTTCTCATTAGCACATGCATTATCACTACTAGAATTATCATCAAAAGTATCGCTTGAAGCATCATTAATATAAATACACTACTGAGAGAGGTTCTTAACAATCACATCAATCCTCTCAATCTAGAAAACACCTTTCTCATCACATTTATTCAAAAGGATTTGTAATTTAATTACTTCATGTTCAAGACCCTAATTATTGTCTTGCAATTCCTAAATGTTCTCATCCTTCTCATCCACCTATGAAAGAAGAAGACTACAATCTTCCTTCAAATCCTAATACTCATCGAATAAAGGAACATTATTAGCCTGTAGTGGAGTATCCTCCTCATAAATCTTTGTGACTAAGACTTGTAAGAAATTGGTCTCATCTTCCAACCAATTTTGTTATAATCCTTTGTTCTTAAGACGTGTCAGAAAACGTGTATCCATAAAAATGGTAAAAATTCTCAATACTCCATTAAATTAGAAACAATTAAGGTTGAGCAACATGTATAACAATTCTTATGGAATGATAAAATACATATCTTCTCCTAAGAGAAAGTTTACAATAACAATTATTTTCATGTTCTAGAATGAGGGCTCCATATTTATTGATAACTACCTAGAAATCCTAACCATAACCACTAGTGGCCTCTACACTAATCATTGGAACATATTACATTTATGAAATGTTAACTACCTAGTGTTTGACAAAACAAGGTATTCCCACACATGATGAACACCTTAACCAACTGCTCACACAACCATATCAAAGATCATAACAACAATGTTTTTACATGCTTAAAACCCTCTAAGAGGGAAATATTCCATGACCTCGACCAATGCATCCACTTGAGGCAATTTATTATTGAAAAAGGAAAACAATTGTACATAAGAGTTTCTCATAATCAATATTTAGAAAATGACCCTCTATGCTTTTAAAATAGAGATCATGGACCAATCATGTGTTAAGTGGTACAATAACACTCATATTTTAATTATTCAATGCCCTTCAAACAAATAAAATATTTATATATGTATAAAAGATAATGTGTAAGATGCATTTTACAAAAATAAAGGCCCTCATAAATATATGTAAGCTAGGTGCCTTTATGAAAAAATATGTCTCTTTAATTAATATTTATTTATTATTTTATTACTTTATGATTTTCCTTTATTATTAACCTAGGTTATTTTTCTTATTCCTATTATATTATTTTGTATACAACATTAACTTCCCCTTTAAATAATTTTTTTTCATCAAAGAAATTGTTGTATCCTTTTCATCATCTGAATGAGCAAAAGAGGGACACTTGCAAGTCCAGTTGGGTTAGCTGGACATGACATAAGTTAGTGCAAGAGTTATAAATATCAAGCACAAGAAATAAACAAACAACTAAGCTAACAATAATTAAATAAACTAAACTAAAGTGCATAAGGGAAGTAGAACCAAAATTAACCAAACAATTGACCAATATTCATGCCACCAATGGATAGTTCATGCCACCAATGGATAGATTGTATTAGTGGGAAAACACCAAAGAGAAAGGGAGACTTATGGGTCCCCTCTTCCTCCAAGGGAGGGATCTTGAACCACCAATGAGCGAGATCTTCTTACAAATATAAAACTAAAAGGAAATGGTGAAGAAATCCAGAGCTCATTCACTCAAGAGGTGATGTGAATAGCCCAATGAAATTGTGCTTGTATACTCCAATGAGAAAAGAGGTTCCTTGTAGGAGAATAGAGGAAGTATAAAAATACAAATAGATTCTTGAAAATATAGTGCACCCATGGCCTCTTTTTATAGCAAATATTTGAGGCATTATCCAATCGGTCTTTAGTGTGAACAAGGGGCTCTTTAGGGCACCTTTAGGTCTTTGACCAGCCCCCCACTCAGATTCAACTTGGATTTGGGGGTAAAATCAACTTGGGAGCTGAACCAGAAGTGGGTGGGAGGCTGACCAAAATCCTTAATGCACCGTTCTGAGGTGTGCATGGCTTTTTGCGTCTACAGTTGCACATCGAGTGCATGTGTTCTTTCCCTGCATTTTTGACTGGTGCACATGCACGTGCTTCTTTTATAATCTGAGCGCATGCTACTTTTATAACCAATTATATAGTTTGTGCCCTTTGGAAATGCATTTTTGGGCCATGAATGAACTAATAGGTGTTTGGAGATGCTGGATTCCTGTAATCATTTGCGAACGAAATTTCAGTGATAACAGATGCCCCCTGATGTGTGAGGTTAGGAGCATACGTATAGCTGGAATACATCAATGTTTCTTCTAATGAGAGTACCATTGTAAGAAAGAGTGTTCAGAGGGATTGTGAGAGTGACCCGTTGGAGGGAGAGGGGAACCTGTGGGACCCAAACCTTCCCCTAGGTGTGGAAAAATAAAACTTTGTACAAATTAGACGGGCATGCCCCATGCTCGTGTCATGTAACTCAAAATGTGTAAGACAGTAACTGAAGTGGTATGTTGATGTAGATAACTGCAGCGCCCTCCGGGGCGGTTTGATAATGGCATAGGACAATTCTGATGGTGAACATACTCTGAAAAGAGGCAATGACACCTAGAAGAAGTGTCGATAATTCGCGGGCATTGATAGCCCAACAAATTTCAGAGGTCTTCGGAAAATATAAAAACAACTGCAATAGTTGCAAAGTAAGACCCACCATAATATGAGATAGGATTGAAGTGTAATGTTATGGGGTTCAACGACAATAGAGAACAATGGTGTTTTTCTTTGTGCCATTTAAGAATCCTCATTGTAAAGGGAATGAGAGTCAAGATAATGTCACCCTCCTGGAAAATGTGCTGATGTCGACAGAAAGGGAGACACGACTCCAGGATGCAAAGGGATTCATGAAATTCACTGGATGAGATCAAGAACTGATGAGGTTCATGGATGAAGTCAATACATGGCAAGACTCAAGAATTCCCTTGGTTGGGGATATATGTGAAGTATGAGTGGCAACAACTGTGAAGCTGAATCTAGCATCAGGGGGACGACTAGATGTGGGTTAAATTGTGCCAGAGGTGTGACAAAGTGGACAAACTCAGAGATCGTAGGTACATGGATTGTGGGATACTCAGGGTTTATTGATGATTTCAACAAGAGTAGAAGGTAATGAATTCCCCAACCAAGGGCGATGGGAGTTTCTTTGTTGAAAAAAGAAGGTCGCTAAGGGAGACAACACAAAAACTATGTAAATGATGGAAATGAAGGCTTTGTACAATTACCAAAAGAATAAAGAATAATGTGGTATAAGTGTGCAGATACAAAAATGGGTGCCCCAGTGGAAGATGGCTTGGCCTGTGAGGGCACAAGTTGTGTGGGGAACTGGTGGACAGTGGGGGCCCCATAAGTGGGTTTCTGTATGGGGTAAATGAATGGAGGGAAATTTGCAGATGGACAAACTGACTGGGGAGGAAATGGAGGGCTAATGATACTACAGAGGCACAATCAAATGATAACCGGGAGGAGATGTCCTGGGAGCCCATTGGGAAAGCTAGCAAAATGAGGAGAAGGAGTATGTGGCTGATTCCCAAACATGCGTAAGACTATCAAGACTCCCATTCCTAGGGGGTGAAAGCAGCATGAGTGTCAAGGTGCCAAAAATGGGACTATGAATGGGACGACTCATGTAGGGGAGAATGCTATCGGGTGACAGTACTGAAAATGTAGCGGAGGTGAGAGTACTGCAGAGCCAGATGGGGGGATCCTAGAGGCGAATGTCGGAGGGTGTGACTGGAAGATGCAATTGATATTCAAAGGGAATGACTACATGCCAGTGTCGATCATATACTTGAAGGGGTTGCGCTAGTGTGTGATGACCAAGTACCGACACACATGAAAACCGAATACCCGACGTGAACAATATCTGTAGATAAAGAACATATAGTAGTTATTCGATAATTTTGAATGTGAGAATGCTTACCTGGGCATGATGTGAGAAAAAGGATCCTTGGGGGTCAAGGATGGATGGTGACCCAGGGAATGTGACTGTGTATGTGGAAGGATCCTGCTCCCGTGGATGAAGACAGATTGGAAAATGGATGCTTTGAGCTCCCGTAATTGAGTTCAGAAGTTTGGCAAAAGGGACTATATATAGCTGTAGGGCCCATAATGCCACCTCATTTGTCCCTACTGTCATAGTGAGTTTACGAGAGGTTTGAGAGGAGATTTGGAGATTCTGGGAGATCGAGCCAACCGATCTAGGATTAGCGAGAGCCAGGTTAGTGGTCTCATCCTATTGCATAGTAATTAGGATTTCTATTTTGGGCAGGGCTGGATGGATGGCCGTATGGAGAGATTTTGTGAGGGTGCCCCCCCTAGTGCGCAGGCAATTGAAGGATTCTTTCTCTTGGGTGCATGGCTATAATTGAGATAGCCATGCACGGGGGCGCTGAAATGGGGAAAATAGGTGCACATTCAATGCACGCTTATTCAAATTATAGCTGTGCAGTTGTGCACAGATGTTTCTTTGACAGCTGCGCATGTGTGCGAAACTGTGTAGAGAACATGTGCACATAAATGCAAGCCTGTGTGTGCAACAAGGGCACCTGAATGCGCCCTTGTGTCTTCAACAGTTTCACATGGATGTGCAACTGTGTGAAGGACAGGCACGCACATGTGCACGCCTGTGGGGAAAGCAGCCGCGCACATGAGGCAAATCTGAGGGGTGAAAAAACTTGTCTTTTTTTGAGATGTTGGCATTTTTATGGTTTGTGATGTCTAATCAAGTACTGTGTATGTGGATGCAGGTGACCAGTTTAGGATGCTAGTCCACTAGAGGGAGAGGGATTGGGCATGCCTTAGGGAGGAGGTGAGGGATGAGGAGCCAGGTGTGTGGGGACCTTTGGCATCCTGTGGGTTGATAAAGTTATTTGACTGCTCACTATTGTGGGCACAAGAGTATCTGTTGCAATTTCTGATATTGATGTGGAGTACATGATCTACAGTGCTTCATTGTGCAAGGGATAATCTCACATTCTCTGCAACAGAGGATGTGTATTTCTTGACTGGGCTCACTTTTTGGGGAAGCGCTTTACTTGCTGATCCCATGTTGCCAGGGGATGGACAGTTGGATGACCTGACACAGACGTATTGTACTGGGGAGGACGTTATGTCAGGCTTGGTGGTGTGGATTGGGACGATGGACGCCCTTGTGCATCATTGCATTGCAACGATGATTGTGAGGGTCTATGGATCCCTAGCTACTTAGCGGATTAGTGGTGGTCATCTGAGGATCATGCAGAGGGTACTAGGTGGAGAGAAGTTTTCCTGGGGCTTGATGTTACACGCCAATATGATGGGCAACTCAACATGTGTTGAGCTACGGACTCAGAGGATTTTTCCTTTGGTTTGATCTTGGTGGCTTGGTTCTTGGAGAGGGTGCCTATGTTGCGCCTGAGAGTTTTGTTGGATGTGCCTGGTGCACAAGAGCCATGATTGATGCGATGGGCAATGATCTTGGTTCGTCATGGGAGTGGGGAGGGTGGCCATTGCTTTATGGTTGAGCTATCACGTGTGTGGTGTTAGATGCCACAGATCATCCTGCGATACCCGTATGGTGAGATGGACTATCGTTAGGATTGTGACATGGTCTTACCTCCTGGAGAGGTGTGGGACCACAGAGGTATGTTGATATATTTGATGTTTTGGATAGTGAAGAATATGTTTTATGTATGGATGGATGTTGATGCTATCATTTGTTTGTTGTATGTGTAGATGTGGGGCCATGAGGCCAAGAGATGGAGCTAGTTAGAGCGTCGTCTCGTGAGGGGCCAGTGAGACCGCTGTGGTGTGAGTAGCGGGCGGGAGAGAGGAATCGTAGATACGAGACTAGTGTGAGGCCAACCGATGATGCGAGAGCTAGTTGGAGGCATAGATTTGATGACCCTGGTTCACTACTGTCGAATGCACCTCAGGGAGAGGCTGATGAGGTGCTTAAGGACTTCCGTCGCCGATTAGAGGTGGTACTACAGGGAGTGCCTGAGGGCATGTGGACTCAGATCTAGGACGAGGAAGTCTTGGAGAAGTGCATGGGAGGACAAGAAGATTTGCGGACCCTGATCCGCTGAGCAACGGTGGCGGCAACAACGATGACAAGGCGACTGCCACCTAGACCGGGTAGACCCCCAGCTGGTGGGGCACCGCCTCCTGATAGAGGACCTGGTGGTGGGGCTCTAGCAGCACCATGAGTGCTTGATGTATTTATTTTTTGTATTTATAGAGGCCTACGAGCCCATGTTGTATATAGGGTAGTGTGACACCTATTTTGTACCTATAGGGATGAGGGGGTTCACCTGCCTATGGGTGATGTACATGTACTATTTTTTGTAAACATTGATGGCACATTGATCGATATATATATATATATATATATATGGATATACATTTTTGGGACCTTTGTGGAGTTCACATGTGATGATGTTTTATGGTGCTTTTTATGATGTCTAATCGATATGTTGTGACAATTTTTGATGATTTATGTATGTGTAATGGTGTCTGGATGTGATAAATGCCAATCTAACACTAGATTAGCCACATTATCTACTATTTGATTAAATTTTCATGGAATATGTGTAAATGTAATTGAATCAAAATGTCGAGATAAGAGTCTAACTTGTAGGTATTTGCGGAAGAGGCAAGGATTGTGGACATGGTATACATTATTGAGCTGCAGGATGACAAGTTGGGAATTTAATAAGACACTAAGGTGGAAAATATGGTGGTGATTGGCCTTGACAAGGAGGCCAATGACAACTGTGTATTCTGCTTGGTTGTTGGTTGATGAGTACAAAATTATGCCATTGGAGTGGAGCAATTCATGTGAGGGGGTATAGAGGGCCCAAGCGGCCGAAGCGAGATTCTGTGTCCATCGACTAGCTCTGTCAGTGTAACCGATGTTGTAGGATGATGGAGGAAGCATTTGTCAATAACATGAATGTTAGATCAGACATAAGGCATGGAGGGAAAAATAATATTAAAAATTCTACAAAACGTGTACAAAAAAGAAAAAGCCTAGTGTAGAACGACTACACTCAGGTGTAAAATTTCTTTAAGTACAACTCGTTGACGGGTTATTTGAGAGGGTGGCCTTCGAGAGAGGCCAATATGTAGGCATCTTTAGTGAGGCAGTGTTGAACGATGTAGGGTCCATGCCATAATGACTTGAATTTTCTATGCTCGAGGGTATCATGGGCAATATCGTAGGCAAGGACGAGGTCTCTTTCGTTAAATGAACGAAGGTTAACATGGCGGTCAAAGTTGTCCTTTGACCATTTTTTGGCTGCCTCATTTTTATGTAATGAAGACCGATGTTCTTCATCCAGTGACTCTAAGTTTAGCAAGCACTGCTCCATTGGATCAGTGTCAAGTAAAATCTCAATGGCGGTACGTAAGGTGGGAATTTCACACTCGATGGGGAGAGTGGCTTCGACACTGTTAACTCCTCTAATAAACTAGTGGATTTATTTCTATTTTAGGTGATAGGTTGTGACCTCAAGTCATATTTTTTTTAAGTTTCTGCAATCATTAAGATTAAGTTTTTGGTTCTGTTTTAGAAAATAATGTGGTCCATGAAGTTTTCTTTTTCCAAAATCTCCATAATTCATTTTCAACAACTAACTTATGTTCGAAAGTTGGATGTGCGCTGAGGAAAGTTTCGACTTTCCACAACTAAGGGACACTTTTCATTAATGGGTGCGCTGTTGAAAGTGGTCAAACATTAAAAAGTTTTGAAAATCAGTTCTCGGGTGGTGCGCCGTGGAAAGTACACGCTTTCCGCAGCTAAGGAGTGATTCAAATTGATATGGCGCGCTGTTGAAAGTAATTACTTTCCGCAGATAAGGAGGGTCTTCTACAAAGTGGTGCACTATGGAAAGTCAATACTTTTCGCAGCTAACAGGGGTTTCCAAAAAGAGTCACGCGTTGGTGAAAGTGGCAAGCGAGCATTTGGCAGAGGCATTTTCCACGGGCCGTTGCTGCACAATGCGGGAATCACGTGCGTGATATCCACGTATGACAGTAATCATGATGTGATCACCCCACGACAGAGTAAATCCAAGGCAGGCGCCGATAGGAATGGGCAATCATTGAAACTCAACCATCCATGTCAGGATATGACTGTAATTTGAATTCGTTCCAGAACCCACACTCAACGCTCATCACTTTCGGAATGGAAAATTCATGTTCGGTGATGCAGGTACAGAGGAGGTACCGCCGGCCTAACACCATCAAATCAAACAGAGGTCTCATATCACAAACCGTTTCCAAAACACTGTCGAAGTTTTCATTTAATTCAAAACCCCAGACTGCTTTCAACAACACAGAACCTCGGCTCGACTAAATGGTTCCAGTGATTATAGTGGTCAAGTGCTTGAGTTGCATAATGACGAGGAAACATAGTGGTGTTTTACTCAAGCGAGAATTGGATAACTTATCCTTTTTAGAATCACATCCCGAGGTCCAGAGGCATTTTTCAAATACGGGGTGCATGGAATTCGCAGAAAGGTTACAAGTTGGGTCTCACCAGGCCACAACTGAAGCCTTCGCCAAAACATTTGATGGCAACAAAGATCACGTTGGCTCTGTGGAAATCAAGGTGGATGAGGCTGTCATTTCCGCAGCTACAGGATTGCCAAGAACTGGTCAAAAATGGTTTAAAATCACCGCTCCTAAGAATCTGGATTTCAGGGTCTATTTGAAAGATGGGTACAAGCACAAAGTGTGGAGAAAAGGTATGCTCGTATCATATCTAGCTAAAGAGTGGCAAGATTTATTCAAAGGGATTCAATTATAAATTACCTCAGAAGGAAGATATGATAAATTGATGATGTACCACTTTAAACTTATGGATCACCTCACAGGCAAAACCCCCATCAATTTGCCCTACTTCCTATATCACAGTTTGACTAAAGTCTGCAAGAGAATTAGAGCTCAACCGTTGAGCATAAAATCGACTCTCTGTCACCTAGGCCTCATTAAATTGATTCTTCTGCAAGAATTGAAACAACAGGGGAGGAGCTGGGAGCACTTTCTGTTCTGGGAAGGTTTTGAAACCCAGAACCAGACTGCAAATGAATAGATGGCTGGCACAAGGAGACAATCATCCCCTCATAGCAATTCAAGAAGAAGAAGGGCTTTATTAGGACCTTCAGAAGACAGGGTATCTAGATTGAAGCCTCACAGTTCGAAGAGAAAATTGAATTTCGAGCAGGCTACAGAGCAGACTACACAGCAGAATTCAGGACATCTTACGCAACAAAGTACAGGAAAGAACATCCTTAATTTTCCATATTCGGATTCAGAATCTGAGCAGCAAGCCCAATTCCCTGCCATTAAGAGTTCTGAGCAATCAACCGAATGTGCACAGAATTATGAAACTTTCAGTCATATAGAGAAGGGAGAATCATCCAGAAACCCTAAGTCAAATAAGTCTCAAAGGATCAAACATCTGAAGGAAGTAATTGCCCAGCAAGAAGTCTTGAAACGGGTGATTAAGGATAGGTATAAAAAATTATCTGATAACTTTGCTAAGACAAATGCAACGTTTGAAAGACTGGCCAAGGAGAGTGTCAGAGAGAAGAAAAGGAAGGCAAAACTTGCCAAAGACTGCAATAGCCTGCAGTGTCTTACCAAGCGCCTCAAGAAGTAGATCAGGGGGTTAAAACAAAAGTTGAAACAAAAACCTCATTCAGACCTGAAGGCTCTAGCTCAGGTGGCCGTCAACATGCAAGGTGAGAAGTCAAATGCCCATTGATTTTTTCTTGAAATCAATTTTGAAGGCGAAGGTTCTTTTTGTGCACTATCAGGACTTTCAACAGTGCTAGGCTACTATTTCGTTACCCATTAGCTGTGGAAAGCGATAGATTTCAACAGCTAACCCGTGAAAAATTCAAACGGTTGCGCTGTTGAAAGCTGGGCAAGAAAGTTTTGAGGCCAAGAACACAAAAGTTTATTTC
>CBVK0101227842.1:0-30565 GCA_900067695.1 Picea abies
TCTTCTATTCATCTGTTGAATTATCACAGTACAAATTGGAAAGTCTGAACACGTCCCGCTTCTCTGAAGTTCTTAGTACATAAAAAGATTGATTTTTCGAATGGTGATTTCTCCTCCTTTTAAAGAGAAATCCCATCGATATAATCATTACAAGGCAGATCTGGATCCTACACTAATTCTGATCTTCTTTCTAAATCAGCATAGGGGATCCGATTCTCATGCAACCGAATGCTAATACAGGGGCTGAGCAAGGCATCGCTGTTACGGCTGGTGTAACGGCTTCTTTACATAGCTGTTGATGTTGTTTCAACATCGCAATTCACGGGCTTCTTCAGCCACGTGAATTGCGCCCCTTGACTGCTGACTGTCGGGGTTCGTGTTTCAGCATCGTGGCAGTCTCCACTGTGTCTCAGCATCTTTTAAACTGAGTGACAGCTCTATGTTCAGCATCTTTGTCCTCGAACCATGTAGCTGCTTCGTGTTTTGCGTGTTTCAGCATAGATTGTGAAGCAGCTTCTGTGTTTCAGCACCGGTCTTGAATGCTGTTCTGCAAATATGGACACTTATGCGCTTCTAATCAATGGTTAGGTCAAAAAGTAGTGTAAAGTATTATGCAGAACAGATTAAGCATATAATAATGAGAAAGGGTGTTGTATACCTTGGAATGATCAGGTGCAATGATATTATGAATCTAAATATTAGTGATGAAGGGTAAAATAATGGCAAAAAGTGTGGTCAAAAAGGTGCAATATGTGGACCTAACAAGTATGTGTTCACAGACTTGCATGAAATTTTCTTTGGTGAATTTCCATAAATTTTGACAAAGTGGCTAGAAAGATTGGTTGAGAAGATAGGAAGGTTTAGTGCTTCAACACCAAATAATTGGACTCTTGAATTGATAAACCAATTGAATTAGGTAAGTAACCCAACTACTCAAGCAATTGATTTTTCATTAGATAATGTTTTAGGGGGTTATATTACAGAATTTGCATTAGATTTCATTCAATCATATAGTGTTGCAAAAATAATTTTTTTCAAAGGACCGCATGGTATGTTCTTGAAATCATTAAATACTAGGATTAAAATGTTGTTACGTGAAAACCACATGAGGATTATCAAGTTCAATGGCTAAAGGGGCTTCACACACATATGGGGAGCCATAGTATGACAAGGGATTCGTCTAAGAGAAAGAAGCAATAAACGTGTAAGGAATATACTAAAGAAATAAGCATGTAGCATACCAAAGAAAGAGTACGATTTTGGATAATTGTGCAGAGGAAGAAGGTATATGAGGTAAAAGACTCGGGCTGGGAGAGAAGAGAAATAGAGTGATCCGAAAGAAAGCGAACCTTATGCACAAATCCAAATCGTTGAAATACCATATGGAGGAGAAAAATAAAAAGAGTTTCAGTCAAGTCCAGTAATAGAGGAACCCAAAAGTCCTACTCAGACAAGATCCTGTGTTGAATCCATGACCCCGTGTGCATCACCACAGTTAGAGATAACAGTTGAATAATTTTCAAAAGATATCATAGTTAGTAAAAGATTACAGAGTAGTAGTAGTCAGAATAGTGGGAGTAGTACGCAAAGTCAAAATCAGAGTCCACCAACATCGCCAAGAGGAGGGAATAGACAATAAACTTAGACTTCATGAATTCAAGGGAGTAGGGTTAGAGGATACAGAACAACATTTTTTTTCTATGAAATAGTTTGGGCTGCTAAAAACATACAAGATGATGTCGTAAAAATTGTGCAGTTAGAAATAAAATTTAGAGTTCATACACTAGTATGGTATATGAAGTTATAGAGAATTAAGCTTATGGGAAAATCCAATACCTTGGAAGATATAAATAAAGAGCTATTAAAGAATTTCAAAAAGCCAAATTCAGAGTCGTAATACATTACTGAACTAAAAGAGATCAAACATGTACAAACATAGTTTGTATGGGATTACGACCAATGCTTTAAGGATGTAATGGGGAGACTGATGTTCCAAATCCAAGATCAACAACATCAAGAGTGGTTTATTTATATACTTCTACCACACATTCAAAGGCCCTTGATTCAACAGAAGATTACATCACAGTTTGAGGTGCTAGCAATTG
The DNA here is from genome assembly GCA_900067695.1 of Picea abies. Lineage (NCBI taxonomy): Eukaryota > Viridiplantae > Streptophyta > Pinopsida > Pinales > Pinaceae > Picea > Picea abies. Next base: position 2,106 of record CBVK0101227842.1, read on the forward strand.
CAATGAAACTAGAAGCATCACTGGTAGGATATATGGGAGTGTTGGAGTTACTTCACACACACCTAGGATTTATTTTTCCTAAGGTTTTTCCTATGTTTATTAGTCATTATTCAGTATCCTATATTTTATGAAGAATATTACTCTAGGGAGAATATTCTCTTCATTTTCCACTTCAGTTTGATTAGTTGAGTGGAGTCTAGATGCTACATTAGGATTATCACCATGTAGCATTGGGATCATCATGAACTAATGAGAATTGTCCTTGGGATCATGACCATACTAGTGAATTACCCATGATTCCATGATCTCCTCACTTCACTCGGTTTCAGTTAGTTAATTGAATACTGATAGACTAGTTAACTTAGCTAGGTGGTAGTTCACTCCCGTAACTTCCCGAGAGACTAGACTAGGTGGAAGTTTACACCCGTAACTGATCGTGTGTGTATAGATCACTCTAGAACACCACTATGGAACATTGGATTCTCCTATAGTGTGCATTGGTTGAGTTATACAAAGTATATCATGTGTAAATGATCATTCATTCATTTAGTTAATGAGAATTCTTCCATTCTTTCTATCCTCTTCTCTTTTATTCTATTTTCTCTACAACTGTGTATGTCAATTCCCAACTAGATCTATTTTGTGTAGGTTCAACACATTTACATGGTATCAGAGATGACATATTTCTAGGTAAAAGACACACCAAATTATTTTTGCAGGTACTGAAGATTAAAAATAGTGGAAAAATGGAATTTCCAAAGAAATTCATTCGTACACCTTACAATTTATTTGCATGGAAGGAGAATATGATCATGCATATTCGAAGTAGAGGATTGTATAGGTTAACCATGAACATAGATACAAAACCAACATCATCCATAGAAAAATCCAAGTATCTAAATCGGATGGATGAAGTATTCAAAACAATATGAAGTCTCATTTCTCTTGAACTTATATTTGACATATCCGCCTGTAAAACACCCAATGAATCCTGGACCACCATGGAAGGGATTTTTGAAAAATAGAATGAGATGAGGGGACACATTCTCAAGGTGTAATTTCTCACATTGGATCCAAAAATATTTGACAATGATGCAGGAGCATCATCGACTCATCAAGCGAGCTAGCGCGGAAGCGGAAGACAGCTGGACAAGCAGCACAAATTTTGAAAATGCTTTGGGACTGTTGTGCAAATATTAAATGATTCATTTAAGAAGAGGCGCCTTTGTACATTGTAAATGGACCTTGAGCGGATAGCTCTCGTCCTTTAGTAGATAGACAACATTTAATCTAGTTAATGCAGGTAGATAGGAATTTAATTCATAGATTAGACAGTCTTAGAAGGAAGAGGGAAAATGGATATAGACACCCTCATTGTGAATTGTAACATTATTATGGAGGAACAGGAAGAGAAAGAGAAAATAAAGAGCTGTGTAAGAACACCCATGTACATATATTTGAATTAATAGAAGAGTTCTGATTCAAATTCATGGTTGGTGTTGTTCTCTGTGTGTTAGATGTTGATGTGCTCATGAATGTTTATTTCCTGTTATACATTTGATTTTATATGTTGTGTATGTGATTTCATGTGTGAATTGAAGCCTGAGAGGAGGAAGAAATGATTTTCAATTGTTTCTCTATTTGAGCCAAGAGGATTCCTACAAGGAGTGCAGTCGAATTGTCCGCAAGGAGTGCGTTGATAGAAGGGTTCAATTAGGGATAGCTCTTGTTCTCATTTCCTCAAAGGTGCAGTTGGTCACATGAGCCATGTAAGGAGTGCGCAGGCTGGTTAAAGGTCTCAGGGTTGCGAACCTGAGTAAAGCTTTGAAAGACTGTTTCCGCAGGAGTGCGCAGAGTCGAGAGACTTCAACACTTAGACATCGTTGAAGGTTTGCCGCAAGGAGTGCACGCAAGGAGTTTCCTGAAGGACTTGAGAGTTATGAACAAGCTCAATAGGTATAGGACCTTGAATACTCATGAGGGGAGCACAAGGATTTGGTACCTTGAATGCTTGCAAGAAGCATCGTAGGTTAGTGAGCAAGTGGACAAGTTCTGTGGAAGAACCCGTCGTCATTTCGGTGGATTAAGAAAAGGAGAACGGACGGTCAAAATCCTTCGGGGAGATTTCACGAAATTATGAGGGTCGTTAGATCTCACAGAGGTGCAGGGAGGTTACGGTGTAAGTGTGGAAAAATGTTCCAAGCTCAGGAGGGACAGAGTCGTCGATCCCAAGTCACAAGGACCGTTAGATCTACACGTGATATCGTGTATCGGGGATTCACAAGTAGAAGCTCCAAATTTGTGCAACAAGAATTACGATATCACGATCTGTGATATCTCGATGAGCCCAGAACCATACATCAGTGGGGACGCGTGTCAGAAGATCCAAGGGAATTTGGGGTTTGTCATATCAGAGGTCTTGAGGACAGGATACTCAGACAATTTGGAATCGCGATCCATGATATTCCGACGGGAGAATTGTGTGGGCCACAACAGGAGCTAGTGGAGGACATATGGCATGGTATCGGGGATCAGGAAGAGGCAAGAACGGAAACCTTTGGCATCAAGATTCATGATCCTGTGAATTCCTAAGTCCCGACAAGGTGACGGGACCATTGAATAGTCAACCCACACGTGCATCAAAGTATCGGCACATCGGGGTTCGGAGTTCAGAAATTCCATTTGTTGGTGTAGCGAGTAGTGATTTCTCGATAGGTAGAACTCCGATAGCAAGGGAAAAAGTCAACATTGACTCGTGTCGGATTTCATGGAATCGTGAGGCAACAAGCACGCGACTATAGGATTCACGAAATCGTGAAGTCCGATTTCCTGATCATTAAGGGAGATCATTTGAAGAGTTGTTGTGGGTAAGGAAATTTCCCGATAGGGAATTAGAGGAACAATTGAGTTCTTCAGGATGAGAACACAGAGAAGATCCTGTGTGCGTGCGTGAAACTTCTGACCTGTGGGTAGTGAAGGGGACGCATTGCTGTCAAGTGGTATCAGAGCTCAGAAAGACTCTTTGCTTTCTGTAGCAGAGAAAAGAATTCACCATGTCGCCCAGGAGAGAAAGGCAATCACCTGATACAGAGGATAGGGAGGTGTGAAGAAGAGGCAGGCAAGTAGTCAATCCAGAAATGGAAAGGCAAATGCGTGATCTTCGAGCAAGACTTGAGGATATGGAGACAGCGCAAAGATGCATAGCTAGTGCAGGGGATCTCACTGATTCTGAGAGTGAAGTTGAGGCTGAACGAGAGGAGGAAGTTGCAGTCGAGGATGCAGTGAATGAATGCCTAATCAAAGCTATTGCATGGATGTGTGCTAAGCTAAATATGGACATTCCAGTCTATGAGGGAAATCTGGATGCAGAAGAGCTTCTGGATTGGATTAGAGCTCTCGACACCTACTTCGATTATGAGGATATCGAAGAGGATAAGAAGGTCAGACATGCTGTCACACGCCTGAAAGGACATGCAACATTATGGTGGGACGAGCTACAAGCCGATAGATGCTGCAAAGGCAAGCAGAAGATCAAGAGTTGGGATCGAATGATTGCAAAGATGAAGGCAAAGTTCATCCCAAGAGATTATCAAATTTCTCTGTTCAGGAGGATGCAAAACTTGAGACAGAAGCTGATGACAGTGAAAGAATACACTAAATAATTCTATTGACTGAACATCAGGGCAGGTCATCGAGAGAGAGATGATGAGAAGGTTTCTAGATATCTGAATGGCCTGAGATACGATATCCAAGATGAGATGAACATGGTAACCATCAGAACTATGGAGGATGCTTATCAGATGGCTTTGAAAGCTGAAGAGAAGCTGAGCCGTAAGCAAGGTCAGCGAGGGTGAGGCAGAAGTCAGCCTAGAGGAAAGGCAGTTGCACAGGAAAGAACTCAGAAGCCCAAGGAGGAATGGAAGAAGCCTCAGGGTAAGATTGAGAGAGGTGGAACCTCACAGAGAGGGCCATATGTTGAACAGAGAGGGGAGCATAATGAATAGAGAGGATATTATGTTGACGCAAACACTTTTCCTCATACCAGAGGTAGAGGAAGAGGAAGATGTGGAGTAATCACTTGCTTCACATGTGGGAAAAATGGGCACAAGTCTTACAAGTGTCCAGAGAAAAAGAAAGACATTGGGGAAGCTCATATCACTGAATCACATCGGCGAGATGTTGAGGCCAAAGGTGCAGAAGGCAGAAGATCACTTTTGATGTGTAAAGTCCTTTTGACACCCGAGAAGGAGGTGGAAAGATCAGTCCAAAGGAACATACTCTTTAGGACTACGTGCAATACCAAGGATAGGGTATGCAAGGTTATCATGGATAGCGGTAGCATGGATAATCTCATTTCAACTGAGATGGTAGAGAAGTTGGAATTGGAGACAACTGATCACCCAAGTCCAAACAAAGTTTCATGGCTACAGAAGGGACACCAGGTAACTGTTACTAAACAATGCTCGGTTGAATTCAAAATAGGAAGATATAATGATAAGATCTTATGTGATGTCATTCCTATGGATGTTTCTCATCTATTGCTGGGTAGACCATGGCAATATGACAGAAATGTGGTTCATGACAGGAGAATGAACACCTACACCCTGGAGAAGAATGGGAGGACACATATGTTGCTTCCGATAAAGGATAAGGAGGTGAAACTGGAAGTAAGCAACACAATACTCCTCATGAGTGGGAAGGAACTTCTTATGGAGGTGAAGAAGAAAGAAGATCCACAATTCTTTGTGGTCAAAAAACCGAGAATTGTTCTGACTAGCACAAGAGTGGATGATCTACCAGAAGAGGTTCAGGAATTGCTGGAAGAGTTCGCTGACATTGTGGTGGATGAATTACCTCATTCGTTGCCACCGATGAGGAGTGTGATTCATCATATAGACCTCATACCAGGAGCTAGTTTGCCAAATAAAGTTGCGTATAGATTGACGCTGCAGGAAAATGAAGAGGTCAAAAAGCAGGTCCAGGGTTTGTTGGACAAAGGATTGGTTAGGGAAAGCTTGAGTCTGTGTGTTGTTCTGACAGTACTGAGTCCAAAGAAAGATGGAGGGTGGAGAATGTGTATTGACTGGAGGGAAATCAACAAGATAACCATTAGATGTAGGTTTCCATTGCCAAGAATGGATGATTTAATGGATTGATTGAGCGGGGAAAAATACTTTTCAAAGATTGATCTAAAAAGTGGATATCACCATATTCGCATGAGAGAAGGCGATGAGTGGAAAACAGCGTTCAAGACAAAAAAAGGTTTGTATGAATGGATTGTTATGCCATTTGGCTTAACAAATGCGCCAAGTACCTTTATGAGGTTAATGAATGAAGTCTTGAGGGAATTCATCGGAAAATTTGTCGTCGTATATCTGGATGACATACTGATTTTCAGTAAGACAAAGGTAGAACATCTGAAGCATTTGGCCATTGTGATGAAGAAGCTATAGTAGGATAAAATGTTGATAAACATGAAGAAGTCCTCATTCATGAAGACAAAACTCATTTATCTGGGTTTTGTTATATCGACGAATGAGTTAAGAATGGATCCAGATAAGGTAGAAGTAATCAAAAATTGGCCATCACTGAGGAATGTATTCGAGGTGAGAAGTTTTCATGGAATGGCTAGTTTCTATCGGAATTTCATCATAAATTTCAGTGGGATCAGCGCAACAATGATGGATATAGTCAAGAAAAGACATAAATCTTTTCACTGGACAACAGAGGCTAAGAAGAGCTTCAATTTGTTGAAGCGGAAGATCACGGAACAACCAATTCTGGTGTTACCGGATTTCCAAAAGACATTTCAGGTGAAATGTGATGCTAGTGGGTTTTCCATAGGAGTGTTCTTGAGTCAGGAAGACAGACTGATTGCATATTTCAGCGAGAAGCTGAATGAGGCAAAATTGAAATACTCCACATATGATAAGGAGTTTTATGCTATCATACAAGCACTGAAAAAGTGGAGGCATTACTTGATCCCAAAAGAATTTGTTTTATATAGTGATAACCATGCATTACAGTTTGTGACTCAACAAGAGAAGTTGAATTAGAGACATGTAAAATGGGTAGAGTATATGCAGAATTTCACATTTATGATTAAGCATATTTCGGGTACTGCTAACAAAGTTGTTGATGCTTTGAGTAGGAAATGTTTGTTGATGAAGGAGTTCAAATTCAAAACATTGGGTTTTGATGATCTTAGGGACATGTATAGGGATGATCTAGATTTTGAAGAGGCGTACGAAGCAACTGAGAATCCAGTTCTCAGAGACAGAAGCCAATGGATAGAGTACGTGATCCAGGAAGGGTTGTTGTTTAAGGGCAATCAATTGTGTATTCCAAATTGCTCCATGAGGGAGAATTTGTTAAAGGAAAAATACAATGGAGGATTGGCCGAACATTTCGGTCATGATAAGACATTCGCAAAGTTGAGCGAGTCATACTTTTGGTCGGGGATGTGGTCAGAGGTCAAGAGGTTTGTAGACAGATGTAGAGTTTTCCAGCATTCGAAGGGGAGGAAACAGAATGCAGGATTTTATCAGCCATTGCCCATATCAGAGAGGCCATGGGAGGCGATAAGCATGGATTTTGTATTGGGATTACCAAGGATGCAAAGAGGAGTTAACTCAATCTTTGTGGTGGTGGATAGGTTTTCTAAGATGGCACACTTTATTCCATGCCAGAAAACCAACAATGTGACTCACATCGCAAATCTGTTCTTCAAAGAGGTCATTCAACTTCATGGATTGCCAAAAAGCATAGTTTTGGACAGAGACACAAAATTCATAGGGCATTTCTAGAGGACACTCTGGAAGAAGCTAGGAACTAATTTGATGTTTAGTTCTTCTTATCATCCTCAGACAGATGGACAAACGGAAGTGGTGAACAGAAGTTTGGGAGACTTGCTGAGAAGCTTGGTGACAGAGCACCATAGCAGCTGGGATAGCATATTGCCATAGGCAGAGTTTGCATACAATGACTCAGTAAATCGAAGCATAGGCAGAAGCCCATTTCAGATTGTGTATGGCGTGCAGCCGAGAGGAGTTGCTGAATTGAGGGATTCAAAGCAGACTATTACTAGTAGCGCTAGTGCAGAAGAATTTGTTGAGGCAATGAAGGAACTTCACAGCCAAGTGAAAGAGTGAATGCTAAAATCAAACTAGGAGTATAAGCGCAGAGCTGACCAGTGGAAGAGACAACTTCAGTTCGAGGTTGGTGAATTGGTTCTGGCACATTTGAGGAAAGAAAGTTTCCCAAGGGGAACATATAATAAGTTGAAAATGAAGAAAATCAGGCCATGTAAGGTCTTAAGAAAATTCAGAGAAAATGCTTATGAGATCGAGTTACCAGATGGGATCGGAATATCTCTGATATTTAATGTCGCTGATTTATACCCGACAGGGCTGGAGAAGTAGAAACTGGAACTGAAGAACCAGTGATCCAGTGGATGAAACAATTTCCAGTTGCATAGAAACCGCAGATGGAGTGCGTACTGGACAAGAGAGTGGGTAAGAAGACCAGGAGGAAGTAATACTATGAGTATCTGGTCAAGTGGGAGAGCCACCCAGTGGAAGATTCCAGCTGGGAGAATGAAGCGGAGATACATAAGCATGGACATACCATGCAAGAGCTCATGGATAGGAGCGCATGAAACTTTTCAAGAGATGGAGTATGATGCAGGAGCATCATCGACTCATCAAGAGAGCCAGTGCGGAAGCAGAAGACAGCTAGACAAGAAGCACAAATTTTGAAAATGCTTTGGGACTGTTGCACAAATATTAAATGAGTCATTTAAGAAGAGGCGCCTTTGTACATTTTAAATGGACCTTGAGAGGATAGCTCTCGTCCTTTAGTAGATAGACGACATTTAATCTAGTTAATGCAGGTAGATAGGAATTTAATTCATAGATTAGACAGTCTTAGAAGGAAGAGGGAAAACAGATATAGACACCCTCATTGTGCATTGTAACATTATTCTGGAGGAACAGGAAGAGCAAGATAAAATAGAGAGTTGTGTAAGAACACCCATGTACAGATATTTGAATTAATAGAAGAGTTCTGATTCAAATTCATGGTTGGTGTTATTCTTTGTGTGTTAGATGTTGATGTGCTCATGAATGTTTATTTCCTGTTATACATTTTCTTTTATATGTTGTGTATGTGATTTCATGTGTGAATTGAAGCCTGAGAGGAGGAAGAAATGAGTTTCGATTGTTTCTCTATTTGAGCCAAGAGGATTCCTGCAAGGAGTGCAGTCGAATTGTCTGCAAGGAGTGCATTGACAGAAGGGTTCAATTAGGGATAGCTCTTGTTCTTATTTCCTCAAAGGTGCAGTTGGGAATAGGAGCCATGAAAGGAGTGCGTAGGCTGGTTAAAGGTCTCAGGGTTGCGAACCCGAGTAAAGCTTTGAAAGACTGTTTTCGTAGGAGTGCACAGAGTCGAGAGACTTCAACACTTAGACGTCGTTGAAGGTTTGCTACAAGGAGTGCATGCAAGGAGTTTCCTGAAGGAATTGAGATTCATGAACAAGCTCAAGAGGTATAGGACCTTGAATACTCATGAGGGGAGCACAAGGAGTTGGTGCCTTGAATGCTTGCAAGAAGCGTCGCAGGTTAGTGAGCAAGTGGACAAGTTCTATAGAAGAACCCATCGTCATTTCGGTGGATTAAGAAAACGAGAATGGACAGTCAAAATCCTTCAAGGATATTTCATGAAATTTCTAGGGCTGTTAGATCTCGCGGAGGTGTAGGGAGGTTACAGTGTAAGTGTGGAAGAAGGTTCCAAGTTCAGGAGGGGCAGAGCCATCGATCCCAAGTCACAAGGACTGTCAAATCTACACGTGATATCGTGTATCAGGGATTCGCGAGTCGAAGCTCCAAATTTGTGCAACAAGAATTGCGATATCATGATCCACGATATCCCGACGAGCCCATAATCGTCCATCAGTGGGGACGTGTGTCAGAATATCTAAGGGAAGTCGGGGTTCGACATATCGAAGGTCTTGAGGACATGATACTCAGATAGTTTGCAATTGCGATCCATGATATTCCGATGGGAGAATTGTGTGGGCCACAACAGGAGCTAGTGGAGGACAGGTGGCACAGTATCGGGGATCAGGAAAAGGAAAGAACCGAAACCTTTGGCATTAGGATTCACGATCCCGTAAATTCTGAAGTCCTGACAAGGTGATGGGACCATTGAATAGTCAACCCACACGTGCATTGGAGTATCGGCACGTCGGGGTTCGGAGTTCAAAAATTCCATTTATTGGCGTAGCGAGTAGCGATTTACTGATAGGGAGAACTCCGATAGCAAGGGAAAAATTCAACATTGACTCGTGTCAGATTTCGGGGAATCGTGAGGCAACAAGCACACGACCATAGGATTCACGAAATTGTGAAGTCCGATTTCCCAATCATTAAGGGAGATCATTTGAAGAGTTGTTGTGGGTAAGGAAAATTCCCGATAGGGAATTAGAGGAACAATTGAGTTCTTTGGGCTGAGAACACAAAGAAGATCCTGTGTGAACACGTGAAACTTCTGACCTGCAAGTAGTGAAGGGGACACGTTGCCGTCAGACAATCTCCAAGATTTCTTTACCAAATATAAGGATTTGTTGTCGCAACTCAAGGCTTGTAGGGTTGATAAATCTAAGGCGAAGAAAAAAATGGTTCTCACCATTCTATCCAAACTTGGTCTAGAATACTCAGTGTTCGTATCCACATTTCATTCAGTTAGATTCTCCTCTAGATCTACCTGGAAAATGCCCTCTCTTGATTCCTTTATCAAGTCTCTGACACAAGAGCAGAGCAAGCTCATCAATATGGGAAAAATCAAAGGTCCAAAGGCACATTCACTTACTATGAAAGATGATAGCAGTCATCAATGACATAAATCTAAAGATAAATACAAAAGGAAAGCACATGCAAATCCAAAGAAGGAAGGGTACTCAAAACCCTTCAACGATGCCTCCAGATCCAAGGGTGGAAAGGGAAGAAAGTGGGATAAATTCTCTTACTTCCATAAAGGATTCCATCCATACTCCACATGTATGAAGAAATATATAGATCTAATGAATCAAATACTTCAGCAAAACAACCTTGGATATTTCATCCCCAAGGGTGCTAAGAAGAAGAAGCCAGAAGATCAAAATCCAAAGAAAGGAAATTCTAGCCATGCTTTGATTGCCATCAACCCCTCTCCCGATGCTTGGATCGTAGATTCAAGAGCATCACATGACATGGATTATGTTATCACTGCAATAAATTACTCCCTGACTGTAAAGGGTGTAAGCTTGGTAACTTAAATAAATCAATAATGTGGAGGAAAGAAGGATCAAATCAGATGACATTATAAACTCTTATCCATTTAGAAATATATAAATCACTCGAAACACCAAGGATTTCAAATATGCTGCTCAGTAGGTTTAAATCAATTTGTGGAAATGTGGAGAAGACCCATTATGCTAATGGAAATACCTATACAATAGCATATGTGAATGGCCAGTGATGATAGGTAAGATACTATTCATACTAGTAGAAACATATATAAGATTGCATATAATATATGGCCATACATTAAAGGAAAATACTTGTAGATTTAGCTTATGAATGCACTAATAGGATGACAACTATCTGGAATTGAGACAAACCTTAGAAGCAATGTATTAACGTTTAATATACCAACGAAGAGATGGGATGCCAATCTTCTGTCATTGAATATATATATAATTGGAAAGAAAGGAAATGAAAACTGAACAAACAAAGTGAAAGAAGCTCGATGTCAAGATGTATGCATGGACATATCCAAGGAATAAAAAGTATAGGTCTTCAAGAATAGAACTACAGTCCTCAGACTATTTTCCTCTCTTGGTGTATCAAAGGTCTCAGGCTTTATATTCTTTACATCACAATTTCAAGATCCTATAAAAATGGATCTGAAAATAACTAAAACTGAATATAATCAAAAGGATATGACAAGTAAGATCATTGTAGGTCGAATTGACCCTCTTAGAATTACTTGGTAGTCTGTAGGTGAAGATCATGGAGTTTGAGATCTTTGTTTGACAGTTGGGCGATTTCTGTCAAAAATAGAAATGTCATTTGGCTTCCTTCTTTTGCCATATGTCTTCAAAACTTAATGAGGAGGATGATTTAAATTTTGATAATTATTATATTTAATTTGATACCATTCCCATGTGTTTTGGAACTTGAAAAACATGATCTGGGCAGAAAGAATTAAATTATGGACTCTTCTACACATTTGACGACTCATCGGTCTTGCGTTTTACCTTTTAGCAGCTGAAAGTCAAAGATTTTCGACGACTCACTACACTGTCAAATTTTCCACTTAGCTGCCAAAAACCCTAAAATAAACTTAGGTTTAATTTAAGAAGAAAATCGATTTATACATTGAAATACCATCTTTAAGAGCTTGTCTCTAAGCCTTTAAATCTTAAGATTAAAAATGATTCTTCTACTTAATGCTCATCTTATCATGTGATTTGAAAATCATTAGCAAATTATTTTTTATCGCTAACATATGGCTCCAATTGGGATGGAGACCTCCTTGTGAGGTTTCCAAGAATCTCAGATCTAATGCCTTTCCTGGAAAAAAAATAAAATCCATATTTTAGTTTCTAGTGTTCCATTGGGCACATAGTCAGTGCTTCATTGGGCATGGAGTCAGCCGTATCACTTTTTTTTGAAAAATCTTTCAGACTTGTATAAATATTCTCTGTACATCTTCTAAACTCCCTTTATTCACATAATGTGACTTCTACACCTGCTGCAAAATGGAAGAAAATAAATGCTTGGGCAGAAAGCTTATTTCTTACCCTACTCCACCCTAACCAACTCTGCAAATTTGGTTAGGAAAAAAATGATTTCCATAGAATCCATCCAAGAAATTTTAATATTGAAATGATTTCATCATTCTCACTGATCAATAGTTGTTTTTTGAAATGCAGCAGCAGTGAATAAAAATCATTCACAAAACCAAACTCAACAGGAAATATGTGGAAGCTAAAGAAGTCTGAAAATTTCAAGTTGTCTGAAAGATATGATTCTATGAAGGCTGCCACTGGATCTTTGAAACTAATATTAGAAATTTGTTGGTCTTCAGGAAAAATTTGCACCTGTGTAACTTCTTTTCTGCTAGAAGATTGATTACCCTTTTGTTCTTTTGTGATTAGCTTGTAATTATCAAAAACTATGACTTCCTCTTTAGATGGTGCTCAAACGATGATGATAGAGCAATGTTTTAATAACAAAGATTTTGATCAGCTCTAAAAATATAGTTGTCTATACAATCATTAGTTATCATAGGTTTAACAGGATTTGTAATCTGATCATAAACTTTACATGAATACCTGTCTCTGGAATGTTCTGGAAATGTTGAAGAATCTGAAATAATTTTAGTTGCTTGTTGTTGTTCTGAAACTGACTCATAGTCATTACTTTCCAGCTCAAATTATGAACTGTACTAAAATTTTACTGGTTCAAATAGATAATGGTTTTCAACATCAACCTTCTCTAGGATTCTCCTTGAAGCATAAATGTTCTCCTCTACCTCTAGATCATTTTCAAACAAAGTTCTTAATGATGAAGATTTCCTTTCTAGCAGAAGAAGGGCAAGTTTTGAATGCAATCCCATAACATAATATATCATGGAAGCTATTTCTGTAGGCCTGATATCAAAAGACATACCATGGTAGATGTTGAAAAATCTTCGGTTGAAAACAAACAAATTTTCATTATGTTCTCTTTTTAAAGCATAAAAATCAGCAAGGTATGAATCTAGTGATTTGTTTTCACACCAATGTTTCATAAAAACATCAGAAAACTCGATCCAAGAGCTAATGGATTCAACTCTTAGACTCTTAAACCATTTGACAACATCTCTGATCAATGACTTAGAGAAAAATATCATAATGACATCTTCATGAACAATCTGAAAGCGATAAACAAAATCCTCAAAGGATTCCAAGTGCCTCTCAGCTGAAACTTGATTCTCTCCAGAAACCCATGGAAGATATTCATAATAGTCAAGAGGATAAGAATGAAGGAGATAAGGCAACTTGAAAGGCTTGAACATCTTCATCCTGATTTTAATTTGAAAGGATGTGGGCTGATCATGTTGAACATCTTCATCCTGATTTTAATTTGAAAGGATGTGGGTTGATCATGTTGAACATCTTCATCCTGATTTTAATTTGACAAGGTTCAAAATTTATGGAAAAATATGCTGAGCACTGAATAGGTTTGAGATTAGTCTTAATTTATTTAAGGTTACATGGTTGATATGATTCTAAAGGAATTTGAATACAGTGGTCATCTTTATGAATGGGATGAGACAAAAAGGTTGAATCAACATCTACAATGCAAGTACGCTGCAAATATTCTTCTAAAGGTGGATATATAAAAGAAGGCTGATAATCATCAGAGTATACAAAATAGAGGATAATTCTCTTTACATGCAAAGGGAAAAACATGAAATAGTTAATGAAGAACAGTAAAAGTTCATGAAGTAGGTTGATAAATTGATACCTTGATTTAGAGTTCATCCTCTTCATCTTCTGTCAATTGGATCCTTACCAGTGGAGTCTTTAAAGGTGGAGTCGCCATGCAAATGATTACAATCTAGTTTAATGTTTGTCTCTTGTTTGCCATTAAGAATCAGATCTATGTCATTCTCCCAGGTAAACTCTACTTTCACTTTCGTTCCCCAAAAATGATGCCAATTTGTTATCACTCCATGAAATTACTCCCTGATTGTAAAGTGTGTAATCTTTGTAACTTAAATAAATCAATAATGTGGAGGAAAGAAGGATCAAATCGGATGAAATTATAAACTCTTATCCATTTAGAAATATATAAATCACTCAAAAGACGAAGGCTTTCAACTATGTTGATCAGTAGGTCTAAATAAATTTGTGGAAATGTGGAGAAGACCCATTATGCTAACAGAAATACCTATACAATAGCATATGTGAATGGTCAGTGATGATAGGTAAGATACTCTTAATACTAGCAGAAACATATATAAGATTGCATATAATATATGGCCAGACATAATAAGAAAATACTTGCAGCTTTAGCTTATGAATGCACTGATAGGATGACAACTATCTGGCATTGATACAAACCTTAGAAGAAATGTATTAAAGTTTAATGTACCAACGAAGAGATGGGATGACAACCTTCTGTCATTGAATATATATAAACTTGGAAAGAAAGGAAATGAAAAATGAACAAACAAAGTGAAAGAAGGTCGATGTCAAGATGTATTCATGGACATATCCAAGGAATAAAAAGTACAGGTCTTCAAGAATAGAACCACAATCCTCAGACGGTTTTCCTCCCTTGGTGTATCAAAGGTCTCAAGCTTTATAGTCTTTACATCACAATTTCAAGATCCTATAAAAATGGATCTGAAAATAACTAAAACTGAATATAATCAAAAGGATATGACAAGTAAGATCATTTTAGGTCGAATTGACCCTCTTATCATTACTTGGTAGTATGCAGGTGAATATCATGGAGTTCGAGATCTCTGTTTGACAGTTGGGCAATTTCTGTCAAAAATAGAAATGCCATTTGGCTTCCTTCTTTCACCATATGTCTTCAAAACTTAATGAGGAGGATGATTTAACTTCTAATAAATATTATCTTTAATTTTATACCATTCCCACGTGTTCTAGAACTTGAAAAATGCAATCTGGGCAGAAATAATTAAATTATGGACTCTTTTGCACATTCAGCGGCTCATTGGACTTGTGTTTTACCTTTTAGCCACTGAAAGTCAGAGCTTTTCAGTGGCTCAATACACTGTCAAATTTTCCACTTAGCCGTCGAAAACCCTAAAATAAACTTAGGTTTAATTTAAGAAGAAAATCGATTTATACATTGAAATACCATCTTTAAGAGCTTGTCTCTAAGACTTTAAATCTTAAGATTAAAAATGATTCTTCTACTTAATGCTCGTCTTATCATGTGATTTGGAAATCATTAGCAAGTTATTTTTTATCGCTAATAGATTCCACAAAAGGGGTCTATTCTTCATTGATGCATGCAAAGGTCCTCCTATTTTGACGGGGGACAACTCTCCAATCAAGGTCACCGATAAAGGAAGGATTGAACTCACAAACGAAAGCTTCTAGAATGTGCTGCACGTTCCCAAACTTTCCGTCAATCTTCTCTCCGTGTATCAGATGAAAAATCCTAGAACCATAAAGAGAGTAATATTCAAACCTGATGTAGTGGATATATATGACATGCAAACCAATTCTAGGGTTGGTATCAGTGAGGTAAATCATCAATCTAGACTTTACACATTTTCTGAATTTATTGAACCAGATTATGCATTACTGCTTACCCATGCTGATGAAAGAAATAAGATATGGAACGAAAGGTTACGGAATTTAAATTTAACATATATGAACTAGATAAACAAGCAGGAAATGGTTGATTTTCTACCCGACATCCACTTCTCCAAAGGAATTTGTGAGGGATGTGTTCTTGGAAAACACCCTCAAGAGAAATTCGACAGAGGAAAGACACATAGAGCTTCATCTCCTTTAGATCTGATCCATAGTGACCTCATGGGACCTTTTCCACATCCATCAATCATAAAATCAAGGTACATGCTCATTTTTGTTGATGATTTCTCACACTTCACATGGATTTTCTTTCTTAGGAAAAAATTAGAGATCTTTCAACACCTCAAATATTTAAAAGCCCTTTTTTGAGACATAGTCAGGAAAGAAAATCAAAATCCTCTGAACTGATAATGCGGGAGAGTATGTCAACCATGAGATCCATCATATTTTTCATTAGGAAGAGATTCAATTTCAGCAAACGATTCCCTATACTCCACAACAAAACATAGTTTCTAAGCGGAAAAATAGATCTCTAAAAGAGATGTCATCTTGCATGCTACATGCAAAGTCACTTCCACAAAGATTATGGGCTGAAGAAATTAATTGTGCAACCTACATCCAAAATAGATATCCCCATTATATATCTATCAAGGATACGACCCCCTATGAGGCTTGGAGTGGTCTCAAACCGTAAGTGACCCACTTTTGTATTTTGGATTCATGTGCATGGGCCATGATTCCCTATGAGAAGAGGAAGGAACTTGATCCACATAGAACATAGTGTATATTTGTTGGATACCTTGATGGTGTGAGGGGATACAAACTTATTTATCTTTACATGGATCGGCTCATCATTGAGCGAAGTTTCCAATTTGAGGAAAGTGTCTTGCATGTATCTCAACATCTGCATGAAGACACCTTTATTCTTCCACCTATCAAAGATGATGAGCATGCACATGACGAATCTTCTTCAGATGAGAGTTCTAAATAAAAGGATTTAGATGATCCAAATACAGAGTTAGTACAATCATATGTAGATTCAATGCATCCAGGTGAAGATGCAAAGCCAGAGAAGAGGCCTAAGTGGGCCCAAACTACTCTTCAGGATGCATGTGATCTTGTTGGTGATCCAGCTGATACTAGGACGACTCGATATGACTTCGAGGATCCTCCTCTTTCACTCACTACCAATGAACCATTTCCACCCAGGCATATTTTCTTGGTTCAATATTCATATCCACATTCTTATGGAGAGGTTGTTCGAAATCACTTTTGGGAATCCACCATGCAGGAGGAGTACAACTCCTTCCTTGAGAACCGGACTTGGGATATGGTTCCCCTTATTTCTGAAAGGAAAGTTTTGAGGTGAAGATGGGTCTATAGGACTAAGAGTGTAGCAGATGGATAGATTAGTAGATACAAAGCCAAGCTAGTTTCCAAAGTCTTTCAACAGGTGCATGCCATTGACTATGATGAGACCTTCGCTCCAGTAGCGAAGATGGATCCCATATGTTTGGAAATTTCCATTGTGGCAGCCAAGGGATGGGAAGTCCATCAGATGGACGTGAATAATGCATTTCTTCATGATGATCTCTCTGAGGAGATCTACATGGAGTACCCCTAGGGATTTATGCATGATTCATCTTTGGTCTGTCAACTGAAGAAATATCTTTATGGCCTCAAGTAGGCTCCGAGGGAATGGTATGCCAAGTTGGAATCCTACCTGTTGTCATAGAAATTTGTATGTTGTAAATTAGACCTGAATGTTTACATCCTTAGGATCGGTGATTCACTTCTACTCCTATTTCTATATGTTTATGATTTTTTGATCATTGATTGCTTGACTTCAACGATTGCTGCAGTTAAGAGGATTCTACATGAAAATTTATTGATGATGAACATGGGCATGCTACATTTCTTCCTTGGACTCGAGATCAGTCAGGATGCATCATGCATCGAACTGTCTCAAGCCAAGTATGCACGAGATCTCCTTGAGATATTTCACATGACAGACTGCAAGTCTACCCCGAATCCTTTCCTATCAGGAGTCAAACTTGAGGATGGAAGGGACACTCCAATAGTTGAAAAAACAATGTATAGATAACTAATGGGGATCTTGTTGTATCTCACACACTTCAAACCAGGCCTCTCCTATGTAGTTGATGTAGTCTCCAGGTTCATACAAAAGCCACATGAGCTACATTAGAAGGATGCAAAGAATATCCTTCGATATGTATAGGGAACCGTCACCTCTGGGATTCACTATTCAGTAGAATATACATTGGGCCTCATCGGGTTCACTGATTCTGACTAGGCTAGCAATAGCATTGATCGCAAGTCCACATCTAGTTACTCACTTATTCTTGGTTTCGAGCCTATATGTTGTTCAAGAAAGAAGCAGGATGTTATTGATCTATCTTCGGCTAAGGAAGATTACAGAAGGGTAGTTAACATAACCATTCAGGCTATGTGGCTACAAACTTTTCTCACTGAGTTGGGCATTCAGTTTCATTGACTGACCGTCATCAGGTGTGACAACTAGAGCACTCTAAATTTCTGTAGAGATCTAGTTCATAGGCATCAGACAAATCACATCAAGATCCACATGCACTACATACATGACTTAGTACACGAGGGGATCATCGACCTGTAGTTTTTTCCTTTAGCAGAATAGATCGTAGACATATTCACCAAGACCTTCACTAAGAAAAAGTTCCATTCTATGCACAATCATCTTGGAGTGAATGACACAATTTCCTAGCAAATGTTAGTTCTTATTTTTACATACATTGTACCTTAAGGGAGGGTTTTTCCCATGAGGCTTTCCCTCTTTCCTTGTTTTATTTCAGTGTATCTTTTGTGTTTCGGTACCTAACATGGCCTCATTGTTGGGACCCATTTTTATTTTCACCATAGTGATGTTCAGGGGGGGTGTTGGAGTTACTTCACACACACCTATGAATTATTTTTCTTAAGGTTCTTCCTATGTTTATTAATCATTATTCAGTCTCCTATATTTTAAGAAGAATATTCTCTTCAATTTTCACTTCAGTTTGATCAGTTGAGTGGAGTCTAGATGCTACATTGGGATTATCACCATGTAGCATTGGGATCATCACCAAATAATGTTCATTGTTAGGATGATCACCAAACTAGCGCATTACCCATGATTCCATGATCTACT
The DNA here is from genome assembly GCA_900067695.1 of Picea abies. Classification (NCBI taxonomy): domain Eukaryota; kingdom Viridiplantae; phylum Streptophyta; class Pinopsida; order Pinales; family Pinaceae; genus Picea; species Picea abies. Next base: position 20,675 of record CBVK0101227842.1, read on the forward strand.
CCTTACTTCACTTGGTTTCAGTCAGTTAACCAAAGACTGATAGACTAGTTAACTCATCTCGGTGGAAATTCACTCTCGTAACTGCTCTAGAGACTAGATTAGGTGAGTTTACTCCCATAATTGTTGGTGTGTTTCCAAATCACTCTAGACCACCACTATGGCACATCAACTTCTCCTTCAATGTGCATTGGTTGAGTTATACAGAGTATATCATGTGTAAATGATCATTCATTCATTTGGTTAATGAGAATTATTCCATTATTTCTCTCTTTCTTCTCTTTTCTTGTATTTTCTCTACAACTGCGTATGTCAATTACCAAATGGATCTATTCTTTTCATATTCAACACATTTATAGGGAGGAATGACACATGTTCAGATGTAGTTGGTTGCATTAACAATCTAGTTGGTTGAGCTGACCAAGGGAAAGGAAAAACAAGAACAGGTTTGGTGTATGAAGTGCTAGATAGAAGGTCATCACAAGGAAAAATGCCCAACATTTGTGCAATATCTAGAAACAAGGGTGCCAAATATGCTACTCGGAGGAGGATACTGTGAGATATGTAAGAAATGGGGCCATCATCCCACTCAGTGTACATTACTCCAGAAATATCAGTGTACCCCAAATAATTTGTTTTGCAATTTTTCCAAGTCGGTAGGACATGAAGAGAAGGATTGTCACGCGTTCAACTTACTAAGAGATTTCACATCGGATATATACAAGATCTAGGAAGAGAATACCAACGCAAATGGGAATAACGCCCAGTATAACATTCAACAGGGTTTTAATCAGGGGAACATGGAAAGTTTAGGTAGAGGCTGAGGTAGAGGAAATTTCTGTAGAGGAGGAAGAGGCCCGATTATCTGCTATAACTATAATCAACCTGGACACTTGGCCTGATATTTCCAGAACCCATGCACCACATGCACATATTGCAAAGAACTATATCATGCAATGAAATACTATCCACAACTAGTTGCAAAATGGCAGGCTAGAGGCAACCCAAATTAGAATCAGCATCAGAACCAGAATGTGCAGATGAAATCAGATGAAAGACGCAATGAAGGACCAAAAATTGAAGTTGTTACTCATGGAGCTTGAACATGCATAAATATGGGAACTCAAGGAAACCAAACAGATCAATGGGTAAAAACTTCAGCAGGATTGATGCCAACATTCAACCCATAACAAGAAAAAGATACATATCAGCATGCACGAAAGGAAATACTTGAACCACGTGGGGAAGCATCAATGTCATTGTTACCTCATCTAAAAGACTCAATGGTACCTGAAAAGTCAAGTGTGCAAGTAAGTACACTAACTGAATTATTAAAGAGTTGTGTAGAACTAATGAAGGATAGAACTACGATCAGCATATTATACAACATGATTGATCACTGCGGAAAAGGAGGTGACACCCCTGTCACACAGAGAATGGTAAATCATGTATTGTGCAAGAAGAGAACCAATGAGGAATTCAAGTTTAATGTGCAGATTTGGGAATACGATGTGGATAATGTTATTCTAGACTTAGGATTGGATGTGAATAATGTTATTCTAGACTTAGGATTGGATGTGAATGTACTACCTAAGAAGACATGGGAGATGATGGCAGAACCTTAATTAATATGGTCCCCTATTCAGTTAAGGCTCGCAAATTAGCATAAGATAGTCTCGATTGAGAGACTAATGGGAGTACACATGAACATAGATGGGGTGCACAACATGGCATATTTTGAAGTTATTGAGATTGTAGATGATAGTCAACCATATCCATCTTTTACGAGATTAGAATGGACGGTTGATAACAAGAAAATTATTAACTTGAAAAGATGACAGATGATGTTCAAGGTTGGGGATCTAAAGGTTACTGCACCCTTGGACCCATTAGAAGGGAAGAGATACACAGAGTTAGTAAGAGTGAATGACATGGATAATTTATATAATCTAACTGCATGTATGGAGGATTATGTCAATCCAACAATGGATGGTGCACTTAGTTGGAGAAGTTTCAGTTCATGTGCATCTGGTTTAGAAGTTGGCCTAGAGAATTGGTAGCAAAGGATGCATGAAGTATCAACTATAATATGTGCACATACAAACCGATAGTTTCACCAGATTGGCACAAAAATATATGACCCACCTAGGTACAATGGACTAACTGATATTAATATGTTTATAAAATCATTTTATTTTCAGGTACCTAAATAACAGAGGCTTTTAGCACTAGATATTGTCTTAAAAGAAATTCTAGCTAGATGGTGGGACACAGATAAAAAGGGTATTAAGGACTGGGAACAATGTAGCATACTGATGAAGATACTCTTTGGGCCCAAGGAAGAAAAAGGTGTGCATGAATAAACAAGAGAGGGTGACCTAACGAGTCAAATAAACTGATGAAGAGATTTATGGTGCTCAGAAGTAGAGACAGAGTGGCCACACCGATTCATACACACGTTGGATACAATCTCTAGGAATTGGTATTTAGAATTGGATATGTGTAGGGAGACAACAAAATGGTAAGGATTGGTCCAAAGATTCGAAATCACACTCTAATTTGAACATGAAGCCCCCTCCATACAGAAAACATTATAGGCCATCCAAAAAAAATTCTTCTCGAAGGTAGAATCAGTGGAAGAAGAACCCTTAGGCAGTGCAAAAAAATCCAAATTAGCGGTCCAGAAGCTATTGGAACATTATAATGTTATGGAGGAGGAATACAAGGATGAAGATCCCAGGAATTTTTAGGTACCAGACATAGAAGGAACACACACAGTAGAAGGGCTAGAGTTGGTATCGGTCGCATACACATAGCCTATAAAGAAAAAGAAAGTCAACATTGGGACAATGGAGAATCCCAAGTTTGTGCAGATAGGAGACTATTGGAATGATGAGACAATTGAGAAGGTGGCATACTTATTACAGGAATATCAAGAATTATTTCCAACCACATTCTCCAAGATGAAAGGGATATCATGTGATTTAGGTGAGATGAAGATTCCACTAAAACCTGGAGCCAAGACAATATGAAAAATACCTACAGATTGAATTCGAGATACAAGGAGAAGGTGAAGGTTGAAATAGACATGATGCTAGACGCAAGAATTATTGAACTGATAGAAGAGTTTGAATGGATTATCCCAATGGTGGTGCAGGACAAGAAGACTAGAAGAATTCAGATCTACATGGATCTAAGGAAGTTGAATGATGCATGCTTACATGACCCATTCCCAACACCATTCACGGATGAGGTACTGGAGAACCTAGTAGGTTAAGAAACGTATTCAATTACTAATGGAGTCTCTAGTTACCATCAGATAAAAAATTGCATAGGAGGATAGAAACAAGGCCACATTTGCAATAGAATGGGGAAGTTATCAATATACGATGATGCCATTTGGATTGAAGAATGCCCTTGCAATATTTTATATAGTGGTAGTGGAAGCAATCAAGGAGTTCATCCATAAATTTATGGAAGTTTATTTAGATGATTGGACAGTGTTTATTTTACTACAAGACCATATAGAAGTACTTTGGATTATGTTAGATCGATGCAAGAAATGTCAGATTTCACAGAAATTGAAGAAATGTGTCTTGTTCGCACCATTTGGAATTATACTAGGACATGTAGTATGCAAGAAAGGACTATTGGTTGACCCAACCAAGATCGTAGTTATTTTGGAATTGGCACCACCGACATCGGTCTGGCAGCTAAGAGAAACCTTGGGCCATAGAAGTTATTATAGGAAGTTTATCAAAGGATACATGTAGATTACAATACCCATGGAGAAGTTATTGAAGAAGGAATCCAAGTTCCAATGGAATGAGGACTACCAGAAGGGGATGGACATGCTAAAACATAGACTAGTCACCATGCCCATTTTAATATTTCTAGACTGGAACAAGGATTTACATGTCCATGTTGATGCATCATCTATTTCACTCAATGCAATACTCTTACAATCTGGAGAAGGAGCCATCGAACATCCAATTGTGTTTGCAAGTAGGAAGTTATCTCTATCGGAAAAAAAATATACCACTACAAAACGAGAAGGCTCGACCATGGCATATGCACTCCATAAGTTTAGATATTACTTGGGTCTCGTTTCAAAATGTCTACAAATCATTCTGCATTAAAGTACTTAATAATTAATCATGTCTTAGGAGGAAGAATTTGTAGATGGTTGTTACTATTTCATGAATATGACTTTGAGTTCATAGTAAAACTAGGGATATTGAATGCAGAACCTGATCATCTATTGCACATACTATAAGGAGAGGATGCAGGTAATTTAGATGATAATTTCCTATATGCACAATTATTTGTAGTAAGAATGGTGGATGATCACTTCGTGGACATTGTGGAGTTTCTAAATATAGGTGCAACACCCTCCAACATGACAATTCCATAGAAGAAATAATTGGTAGTGAGAGAAAAAGAATATCAGTTGATTGCAGGAAACTTGTTTAAGTTAGGGGCATATGGAATATTGAGGTGGTGTGTACTGGAACATGAAAGGACAATTATACTAGAGGAAGTGCATGATGGGATTGTTGGAGGACATTACACAAGAAAAGATATGACACTGAATATTTTGTGCACAGGGCTTTGGTGGCCCACATTGCACAAAGATGTAAAGGAGTATTGTTAGTTCTGCAACATCTACCAACGAGTGGGTAAACCATCTAGGCATGAAAAAATTCCATTAAATCCACAAGTTACATTATAAAGAATTTGATAAGTGGGCCATTGACTTTGTATATCTGATCAACCCACAAGCAAGGAGATCAAGAGCATGATACATCATTACTGCGACAAAGTATCTAACTAGGTGGGCAGAAGCAACACTAGTTCCTGATTGTGCTGCCAAGAATACTACATGGTTTTTATTCGAGAGTGTAGTCACGATGTTTGTTTTTATGCACATATTACTTAATGATGAAGGTACACACTTTCTGAAAACAACAATTGCCGCACTAATTGAGGAATTTCAGATTCATCATCAGAAGAGTACACCATATCACCCTTAGTCTAATGACATAGTGGAAGCATTTATTAATATTTTGGTGAATTCTTTGACAAATATATGCAATATTGGCATAGATGATTGGGAATTATGCATCCCCATAGTACTATGGACATAAAGAACTAACAACAAGAAGCTAATAGAAAAATCACCTTTTTGGTTGGCCTATGGATAGGAAGTAGTGATGTCAATGGAGTTCATTGTACCTAGTCTATGCATTGCAACCATCACTGAGCTCTCGTACATAGGTGTAATAGAGGAGAGATTAGTGCAGTTAGTCCAGCTTGAGGAGGACAAGTTTCTGGCAAGGTTCCATCAATAGGTGCAGAACGCCAGAGAGAAGGACTGACATGATCAACATATTAGAACCAATAAATTCCAAGTCAACGACTTAGTACTACTCTACAACAACAAGTATCTACAAAACCCAAGGAAGTTTTGCATGCACTAGCTAGGTCCCTATGTGATACAACAGGTAACTAAGATAGGTGTTGTGCAGTTGGGAACCTTGGATGGGTAAGTCTCAGAAGAAATGGTGAATGAAAGTCAACTGAAGCTCTATAGAGATAGTCAACCGTCGAAAGAGTAATATGGGCTGCGGAAAACCCCCTGTATTATAGTAAGTGTACCATAGTAGCAAGAAAATCAAGAAAAGAAAAATAAAAAGTAGAAAAATAAACAAAATAAATAAAAAACTAGTGATAGGAGAAAGAAAAAGAGTGAGGGAAATCCCAAGGTATTAGAACTTGCATGGATGGACTAATCATCTCACATGAAGTGAACACTACATCAAGTTGAATGAGAAGATACAAACAAGACCCAATACGATAGGGCAATGCATTACTACATAGGTTGGAATGAAAATACCATTAAATACAATCATGCATGAAAAAGTTAGTTTGATGACTGACATGACGGGTCATAAAAGCACCGTAGAAGCATTAAATAAAAAAAATCATTGGAAATCCTGTCTAGATCAACAGTATGAGAGGAGGATTGTAAGGAACATTTAGTTACCCAGTTATCAACTTTGACGCCAGACTCGACAAGAAACTTAAGGTGATATAATATAGGTTTACTTGGCACACACACAAAAAATACTGAGAGGGAAGGAAAATCTTCATCATTATTGCATGCAAAGTAGGAGAAAACATAGTCGAGTTTCTCAAGGAAAGTTACAACAACTCACAGAGACACAAATTTTTCATCCACAATTCCTGCATATACGAAAATGGCACCTCCAAACTAAGAGGATCGTCTGGTGCCATAAGGAAACAATGAAAACAAACAGTTGATGTCGAGGTTGAAGAAATGGTCAGAACTTCGGCCTCGGAACCACCCAAAATTTTTCACAGATATTATTTTCCTCCGAGGTATGATCACATGTCCCCTGTTACAATACCAATGAATTCCAAATATCCATTACCTATAGCACCAGTCCCCAAGGGGGGCAGGAAAGATGAGGACATCCTTGGAAAGGTAGTCAAATTGAAATTTATGGAACATGACATCATAGACACACAAAACATCCCTAAGTTGGCCAAGGATCAATTTTTATGCACAAAGACTGACCCAGGGATAGGAAAAACTCAGGTGGAAGCATAAGAATGGGCGTCAGGATTAGAGAAATCCTAGATTCTCATATTGTTCAAAATTCCACATTTCGGACATAGTAATGAAATCAATTCATGTGTCCAGGTATTGCTTAGTTGTGTCCATGGGGGGACACTATGGATAGATCCTCTGATTTCAATTGATACAACACTAGTTGCACGCATTACAGGATTAAGAAAAGTAGGAAAAGGCTCATCTTTACTATTCCTCAAAATGGGAGAGTGATCCCTCTCCGAGACCATCAAAAACAAGTATGACACATTGTTGGGGCTCAAAAATGTCCTATTTCCATCCATCTTTCCCTTCATCATTCTCCACATTTCATTGCCCCATTAACCTTTCACGATATCGTTTCCATAAATATACTTGGGTTTCACCTTATTGTTCTCCACTTTATTCATTTTAGTATTTAAAAAGAATTTGTGATTAAATGTTAGAAAATCAACATGTTTTCATATATATCTCAAATATGTGTGAGCTTTGTAATGTTTAGGAATATGAGAAGGATTAATTCAAAAGTACTTATCGAACACTGCCTCCACCATTTCAATATTTGAGGAGATAATTCAATCCCATTCCAAGGAGAGGATCATGGAGATTTGGTTGGAATATTTTATCCAAGATATATGAGAGATATGTGTGAGGATTTAAAGGGGTTATATTTTTTTAATAATGGGAAATAGGTTGAGAGAAAAGTGGATCTGTAATAATGAGATGGTTATCTTATCTTCAAGGCTCTCATGTATAAAAGAGAGTACTATCTCTTCATGAGGATTCAAGTAGAAGAGGAATTAGAATTGAGTTAGATTATGTAATTAGAATCAGAGTAGTCATTAGGATTCAAAGGAGAAAGGGATTCTTAGATTTGATTCATGGTTTTGGTTTTCATGCTTTCATTATTCTTTTATAAAGATTGATTTGATTATTATAATATAAGATTGCTTCATTGGTGAGATCTCACATATGTTGTTGTGTCATTCAACTCTTCACATGTTGTATTTTCTTTTCTTTCATGTAGTTCTTCATTTCTAGATTAATTCCATTTACGCAATTTCCCATTCTTAGAGTAATTTCATTTACGCAACTAGATTAATTTCAATTCCAATCATGTGTTAGATTATTGATTCAATTCCAGTCGTGTGTTAGATTAATGATTCTATTTTAATCATGTGTTAGATTAATGATTCAATTTCAGTTGTAGCTTAAACATTAGATTAGATTAGTCCCACTTCAATCTTGCATATACTTTGTGTGTGCTTCGTCAGTTTACAAACCTTGGGTTGACAAATTAGATAGTTGGGCAAGTACTACAACTCAATTAGTTCGGCCCAATATAACATATGTCATTCCCTTGTCATGATTGTTGTTCCTTTTGTTATGATTGTTGTCCCTTTCCAGGGGTTGCATCTCTGGAGTATGGGTATTGAAAATAGAAGGTAAGAACCTACATAGGCAACAAGTAAAATGATTTTGCCAGCACCTACCTTTGGATGATGCATAGAGGTTATATTTTAAGACATCTTTAGAGCCCAACATTTTGGCGTCGTTGCTGGGGAAGCATGATGGATTGAGGTATTAGTTTCTTTTTCATTTTAATTTATGCAAGTGTGATATAAACATGTTGGTAAGGGGTCATAGATCCTCATGACAGGAGACTCCTCATGTTCTCCCTACCAACTAGGTAAAAGTAGTTTCAATTTCTGCAAATTTCAATTTCTGCAAGATTAGTTTCAATTTTTGCAAGTGTGATATAGATATGTTGTAAAGGGGACATAGAAGCTCATGAGAGGAGACTCCTCATGTTCTTCCTACCAACTAGGTAAAAGTAGTTTCAATTTCTGCAAATTTCAATTTATGTAAGATTAGTTTCAATTTCTGCAAGTGTGATCTAGACATGTTGGTAAGGGGACATAGAAGCTTGTGAGAGGAGACTCCTCATGTTCTCCCTACCAACTAGGTAGAAGTAATTTCAATTTCTGCAAATTTCAATTTCCATAAGATTAGTTTAAATTTCTGCAAGTGTGATCTACATGTGTTGGTTCTAAGGGTCATAGAGCTGCTTCAGTGTAGATTTCTCACTGTCCCTACCAACTATCAGGAACGTTTTAATGTCTGCAACTGCGAAGAGTAATTTTCTTTTTTTGTTTTAGCAAGAGCGCTCTTTTTAAGTTTTTCATTTTGATTTGGGTGCTATAAGAATCCTTTTTTTAAACATGATTTAACAATGAATTTAATCTTGGAATAAATTACGTAGATCCTAGCAAAAGTCAGGGTCTCCTCTTCTCTAGAAGAGGAGATATTAACAGTAGCCGAAATCTTATTCACTCCTCCCGAGGTGAACGAAGAATCAACATACGAAGAACCTTGCATGTTTAATGAAGAATCATTAGGTGTGCAAGAGGGCGAGGAGGACAGCGAGGAGATGCAACATGATCTGAGTAAGACAAATTACACCTACGAGAGCTTGATCGAATGTTGGTTTCAAGCAAGTACTAGGTTAGATTCATTTAGTTTTTCTTTTTCTTTTTTTAATTTACAATTTCAACCGCTAATTTCACACATTCATGTGAGATCGGAAGAGCGTCGTGTAGGGAAAGAGTGTAGATCTCGGTTCTTTTTCTTTTTTTAATTTACAATTTCAACCGCTAATTTCACACATTCATACATATTCCCAACTATCAATTGCTAAATTGAAAGATAACATTTCTTTGTTATTGTTGTGTGCATGGCTACATTGGTTGTTTGATTACACGTAACTAATTTCTCATTTCTAATTAGCGTAGTGTAGGTAGGGTTTTATTTTCAAGTTTTTTTTGCTAGAATAAGTATGCTCTCCTCCGCGCTTCATGCGATCGCGAGGATCAGAAAGTAGGGTGACTATGAAATTTCAGGAATCATAAATTGTTGACAATGAAAAATGGTCGTGTAAAAGCATTCAAAACATAGGAACCTACCTGCAAACTTTCAGCTCAATCTAGTTCATCATTTTTGATAAAATTACATTTGATGTTCGTTGTTACATCCTGCAAATACACTCCTGTAGCAGCCTACAACAAAAACAATAATAAAAATATTTTGAAAGAAATTCATATCCAAATAATATGTTATTGTAACGATGGCTAAGAGATCCGATTTGTTGGGAAGAGTTCGTGGGATCCGTGCCACTATTTCAACCACCTTCTTCTTCCATAATCTGCCAAATTAAATTCCCATTGCATGCCACAATAAACTTGCATGGTCTAGTGGTAATG
>CBVK0101227843.1:0-10625 GCA_900067695.1 Picea abies
GTTTTCATTCTTTCATTATTCTTTTATAAAGATTGATTTGATTATTATAATATAAGATTGCTTCATTGGTGAGATATCACATACTCTGTTGTGTCATTCAACTCTTCACATGTTGTATTTGATTTTCCTTCATGTAGTTCTACATTTCTAGATTAATTCCATTTACGCAATTTCCCATTCTTAGAGTAATTTCATTTACGCAACTAGACTAATTTCATTTCCAGTCGTGTGTTAGATTAATGATTCAATTCCAGTTGTGTGTTATATTAATGATTCTATTTCAGTCATGTGTTAGATTAATGATTCAATTTCAGTTGTAGCTTAAACATTAGATCAGATTAGTCCTGCTTCAATCTTGCATATACTTTGCATGTGCTTCATTAGTTTACGAACCCTGGGTTGACAAATTATATAGTTGGGCAAGTACTACAACTCAATTAATACAACATTAGTTCATCCCAATATAATGACTGTCATTCCCTTGTCACGATTATTGTTCCTTTTGCTGTTCATTTGAATGGAACGATTTTTGTTCCTTTTGTTATGATTGCTATCCCTTTGCAGGGGTTGCATCTCTGGAGGACGGGTATTGAAAATAGAAGGTAAGAACCTACATAGGCAACAAGTAAAATGCCTGTGCCAGCACCTACCTTTGAATGATTCATAGAGGTTATATTTTAAGATCTTTAGAGCCCAACACACATTCAGAGGAAAAAATGGTCTGGATGTAAATAACATCAGTGACCAAGAGGTTAGGTTCACAACACAGGTTTTTACCTGCAAATTGTTTCATAAATGTTGGAAGGATGAGGTACCAGTGAAATTCATCACCATGATAGAGAGATGAAAGGAAGGTGTGCAGATGAACTGGGAAACCTTCCTTGTCAATCAATTTTTGTAGGACTGCATAGAAGCCCAGGAAAAAAGAGCAAAATTTCACTATGTGTGGCTACTTATTCTTATTTCGTTGGTTGAATGGTAGGATCCCACATCTTAGTAGGACATGCGTGTTTTAGTTCGCAACCCATTGGCCTCTAGATATGCCAACTTAAAGTACTCCCCCATCTGGAGACAAAAGATGAATAAAAATAATTATTTTTACTCATATTTACAGTTCATCACAAAAGTAGTAGAGACTACAATGCGTATTCCCAAGGAAGTCATTCTTGCCTATCGGGAAAGCATGCATTTCAGAGCTGGAATGCACCACCTCTATGTAGAAGCCAAAAAGGATCATGTGCACCAAGAATTACTAACCAATTACCAGTTGATAGTAGAATAGGTCTATGCCATAATTAATGTTTGGGAGGATGACTAGAAGAATCCAATCGATAAGCTAAGATCCTCCCAAGAGGAAGCGTACCAAGGGAAAAGCAAGGAAGAGGAAGGTCATCATACAAATGGTGAAGAAAATCACCCATGCCAATTGAAAGTCCTTGATGTTGGCCTCAAAAGGAAAGATCAGGAGCCATAACAAACAAGAAGGGTGCCAAAAAAGACAGGGGGAGCACAAAATAAATAAAAGGAACTGTGCCAAGCCCCATTTTGTATTTTGACTGATGATGATATGGATAGAATTCAATACCCGATCCACAATTCCATTGAAGAGCTTCGGGGGAAAGTTGTAACAAATCACGGGGACCAACAGAAGAAGGTCCAGGATTAGTTGGGAGTCCTGCAACAACTTTTAGAAACAACATGAGTTGTGAAATACCCCAAGATAGGGGACGACCCATCCAAAACACAAAGGATAGTAGAGGTCGTTGCATAGGAAGCTCTAATCCAACCCTCATGGGAGCATAAAACTATACATATTGAGGAAACCATGCTAGAGTTACCAGCGTGGGCATTGCAGGAACATATTGCGACATTAGGCCAACTTAGTCTCGTCGTCTCTAGATTACCATGCAAAGGGTATAAGAAATCCAAGAATAGTTGGTACATGAGATAAGGCATCAACGCGACACTGCACACTTAGACTTGGTAAAATTGAGGGATGAAAGTGCCCAGATACAAATGCAGTATGATACAACCCTGTAACAAAAGAAGGAGATTGAAGGAAAAATGGAGGAAATTATGAAGACACATGAGAGCACAGACGAGAGGAAAATGAAAGATTAAAAGGATAAGGATGACATGGATGCGATGGTACAAATGACATAGGATGTGGTCCAACAATTATACAATCAAGTACCCAGAGTCACCTTGGTCATAAAGGCCACAATGGAAGAGTAATTGTTGAAGATTGGGGAAGTTATGAATAGATTCTGAGAGTAGATCCAGGATCTACAAATGTAGAAAAACACTGGAATGCCACCTGAGGTGCACAAGGGTAGAATATGGATGGAAAAACTAGTAGTTGCTAGGATTAATAAATTCGACGATAAATGCACACGAATTTGCAAAGAAAGCTCCTAAGTCTGGGAAGAACTCATGGGCGGTCCAAAAATGAAGGTCGTAGAGGCCAAACTACGAGAAATGCAAGACCAAGCCAATGAGGAGGAAGAAAAGGAGAAAACATTACCACCGGACGAGCGAATGGAAACCATTTTGGCATAGTGACAGGTGCATATCTAAGTAGAAATACTTAGGTACCAACAAAAGTTCCTTCAACAAAGACTTGGACCTAGATAAGAGGAAGCATTCTGGATGATTGGTGACTTAGCCAATGTACATGGAAAGGACAAATAGGTCGCAACTAATACAGAGAGTAAAATTCAATATTTGAATGAGTAGGTCATGGAGGATACTACAACAAAATAGGCCACCATGGTTACATAGGTAGAAGCAGATAAGGCTTCCGCACAACTATTCATTGCAGAGTGAAATAATAGGCAAAATGACCGAGTGTGTTGGGACAAGCCACAGGTGAGTGTTGGGGGCCTGTTGGACAAGAATTTTTGAATACAATTTTTGAGAAAAGACTAAGTAGGAAGAAAGTGAACAGAAGGAAGAAAGGGAATAGAAGGAAGAAAATACACAGAAGGAAGAAAGGGCACAAAAGGAGGAAATAATACAGAAGGAAGGAATCACGTAGAAGGGCATAGAAGGAAGAAAATGGTGCATAGATAGAAGGATAAAACAAGTGAGTGAGAGAAGGAAGCACAAAAGGACAAAAGTGAGACTTTCCAGAAATAGAAAAACAACATAAACGTTGTATAAAGAACGAGGAGTAAAAGAAGGAAAACGACCAGTTAACTGAATCTGGCCATGCCATGCATTGTAATGGGTTATTTTGGAATAGGTAATAATAGGGTTTTAAATCCTCTATTTTGGGTATAAATATGTAACTAGATTGGGATATTAGTGTGAATAGAAGGGAATCAATGCTATGAGAATATCATGAATGTAATGGACAATTAGTAAGAAAGAATATGAATAAAGAAGGCATGTAGAGAGGATATTGCATCTTATGTTTATGTTACTTTTTTATATGCATTTTATGAATGATGATATACTTAGTAGAATAGAGATAATCTATGGATTGATTATGTTGCAATGTTCATGTACAACTGTGATAATCTAGGTGACAATCAAGACTATGCTTAAGCTAGAGGATAAGGAACAATGATTCGCACCTTCACCTCCTTTTCCCTTACTACTGCAAAAACCTTGTTCTTATAGTCCCAATAGATACCTCAGGTGAGACTTCATATGTGCAGGAGGATGATGCCGAAACGGCTGGTGTCTTGAGGGTTTTCTGGTCACATTTTAACGGAACATTGGGTCTTACAACCCGTGCATAGACCAAAAGATCCTAACACACAATATAAGTGTTTGAAAGTGAGATATGGGTTTAGTTAAAGTCCTTATGGGAGAAACAAAAACCACAAATTAATAGCAAGAGTGATGTATATACCTAAAGGAAGAAATAAAAACTTCAAATTATAAACAAGTGGATAAACCTGGTAGTATGCGAGACTTCAATTTGTAATGTTAACACCATGACTAGTAATTAAAAAGGATCATGCTAATGATCATAAGGTTAAACAATACAAACTACCATAGAAATAATAAATAGAGTTGTACAGTATAGGTTGACAAGACATTGTATTGGTGATTATTTTCTTATTTCAAAAAAACAATTGTTGATTAAGAGGTGAAATTACAAATCGTATCAAAGCATGTTTCAAACACTGTGGCCTTATGGGCTCAAGGTGAACTGAAATTTTGTTTAACAAAACATATACATCTAACGAACTTTTAAACGCAAGAGAATTGATGCTAGTTTTGTTTTGCACTTATCAGAATAAAATAACCAAGTGATATGGATAAAGAACTTGGTATAGAAACATCAAGTGAACCATGAATGTATGTGGAATTAAATAGTGAACAACTACAAGATAACTCTTTAGTACTGTTCGAAACCATGTGAAGCATAAAGGTAGAATTACAAAGTATCAAGGAAGATAATGAAAAATTACCTAAGGATAGTAATGAAAAAGAGGAATTGAATGAAATCCCACTTAAAAACATGACTGATATGAAACAGTTCAGAAATGTAGGATAAACTTATAGAAATGATAAAAATGAATTATACAATGAGGAGTCACACAAACATAAAACTCAACCAACGATTAGTGATAAAACATAAATATTAACCAAAGGAAGTAGTGAGAATAACCTTGAAAATAGCACCATATAGAAGATTGTACCCAAAACCAAGAAGAAGAAATGGCATGAGGACAAAATGTATGGTGAATTTAAAAATATCATACCACCTAGTTTTGATGGTGAGTCTAAGAAGGGAGCACAATCTTGGCTCCTGAATATGGGAAAATATTTCCAAGTCTATAATTATCCCAAAAATTTGAGATTTAGGTTGGTTGTGTACCAATTGAACGATAAATCTTCCATTTGGTGGTAGGAGACTAAAATAGTGAACACGATTAGGAGCAACAAACTGAATTTGAAAATATTCAAAAATTACTTTAAACAAAAGTATATGACGGAACGATACTATGAAAAAAGAGCTAAGGAGTTCCATGATATTAAACTAGGACATATGTCTATTGATTACTTTGTCACTAAGTTTGTAAATTTGATGAGACATATGCCTTACCTTAGAGAGGAAAAATAAAAAGTTGAAAGATTTATGAGTTGTTTTCCTCAAGCATACATAGATAAAATTGAGTTTCTTAATCCTAAGACGATGGATGAAATAATAAGTAATGTTAAACTATGCTTCATTCAATTTAAACAAATGTATGAAAATATAAAGTCATGGAAGCATACAAAAACAAACAAATTTGACCCTAGGGAGAAAAGTTTTAAACATCTTGATAGCCATCACATAGTGCACCCGTTAGGGAAAAATATTTAATGTACAACAAAGTGTGTTAGGTCAGAATAATAATAAAATTGTATATTTGGTTAGCATGACAACTAGAGAGAGAGTTACGCCTTCTCTACAATGTTGGGGTTGAAAAGAACCTCACCTACAAAAATATTTCCCTCTAAATAAAAACATGAATATGGGAGTGAATAATATACAGGAAGTAACAATAGTAAATGACATTGGTAGAAATATTCATGAGATCAATGTTTCTTTGGAAAATCAACAAGTTGACCATCAATCCTCCATGGTGGAGATAGAAGGTATGATTAATAAAAAACATGTATCCATTTTAATAGATCCTAGAGCAAGTCTAAGTTATGTTTCACCTACAGTATTAGAGATAACTTAGGATTAAGGAGGAAGGAATTCATATAACTACTTTCTGAACTAGATATGGACACTATGAGTTTGTAGCAGTGCCTTTTGGTTTAGTAAACGCTTCTGCTACATTTATGTGTTTGATGAACAATGTGCTCAGGAAATATTTAGATACATTTTTTAGTTTTTTCATCGATGATATATTGATTTACTCAATTAACAAAGAGGAGCATGAAGAACACTGAACACTAGTTCTACAAACACTTAGAGAGCATCAATTGTATGCAAAGTTTAGTAAATGTGAATTTTATCAAGATAAAGTGTAGACTTGGGGCATGTAATTTCAGGAGAAGGGGTTTTAGTTGAACTAGAAAAGGTCAACAAACACTTAGAGAGCATCAATTGTATGCAAAGTTTAGTAAATGTGAATTTTATCAAGATAAAGTGTAGACTTGGGGCATGTAATTTCAGGAGAAGGGGTTTTAGTTGAACTAGAAAAGGTCAAAGCAATCCCAGATGTGTCACATGTCCCATCTTTCATGGTTATTACCGTAGGTTCATAGAGGGGTTTTCAGAACATGCCTATACAATAACCTCTTTGCAGAAAAAGGGAATCAGACTTAAATGGACTGAGAAATGTCAAGAGAGATTTGAAAATATAAAATAGTTGTTAACAACAACACTTATCATGAGGATAGAAGACCCACATATATAATTTGTGGTATTTATTGATGCCTCAAAGGAAGGGTTAGGGGGAGTGTTATTACATGATGATTATGAAATTTCTTATGAATCAAGGAAACTAAAACCTTATGAATAAAACTATGCAACTCATGATCTATAATTTACTGCTATTTTGCATGCTTTGAAAATGTGGTGACACTACTTATTAGGAAGGAGGTTTTTGTTAAAAACAAATACTAAATTAGCCTTAAACACTTTTTCAACTAGAAGAACTTGAATGCAAGATAGACTAGATGCATTGCATTCCTAAGTGAGTATGATTTTGATGTATAACATATTAGAGGAAAATAACACAAGATGGAAGATGCACTTAGCAGGAAACTAAATGCAATTTATAGATGTGATATATAAACTAATTTAAAACAGAGGATCAAATCAACAACATAAAACGATGAAAATTATAAGAAAATACAGAAAAACAAATGTCAAAATAGTGAATCAGTTGAGCAAAAATCAAAATTCAACTGCAATCAATAGGGTTTAATGCAGTGCAAAAAAATATTTTATGTTCTAAATAGAACATAGTTAAGGAATTTGATACTAACATAGCTACATAAGAAACCTTGTTTAGGTCACCTAGGTTATCAGAAGATGGTAACAAATTTGAAGTAAGAACAATTTTGGCATGGGATGAAAAAAAATGTACTTGAGTCTCTCGCTAAGTGTCTTGAGTGTCAACAAGTTAAATCTGAGCACCATCACCCAACTGAATTACTACAACCCATGTCCATTCCCGAGTGGAAATGGGAAGTGATTAGTATGGACTTCCTAATAAGAATACCTAGAAATAAGAAACAAAATGACTCTATAATGGTAGTAGTAGACAAGATCCCAAAAGTTGCACACTTTATTCTAGTAAAATCAACTCACAAGGCCATAAACATTGCAAATATTTTAATGAAGGAAATTTTTAGAATGCATGGTTTACCCAAAACTATCATTTCAGACAAGGACACAAAGTTCACTTCAAATTTCTGGAAGACTTTGTTCAATGTTTTGGACACTCAATTGAGTTTTAGTACCACATATCATCCTCAAACTAACAATCATACCAAAAGGACTAACTGAATTTTAGAGGATATGTTGTGGATGTAAGTAATCAACTTCCCCACAAAGTGGGAGGATTACCTTCATTTGGTTGAGTTTGCATATAATAAATGTTATTATAAATAATTGAAAATGAGTCATTTTGAAGTGATGTATGGCAGGACGTGTTGAACATCATTTAGTTGGGACAACCCAGTTGACAGGATTATTCTAGGACCAGATATTCTAAAATAAATGGAAACCATTGTTCAAAAAGAAAAAGAAAATTTAAAAATAGCACAAGACAGACAAAAGAATTTTGAAAACCTGAAGAGAACACATACAAAATTCAACATAGGAAATCATGTCTATCTAAAAGTTAAACCCATAAATAGTTCATTCAAATTGGGAAAGAGTTCCAATTTATCACCACGATATTGTGGTCCATTTGAAGTGTTTTCCAGAGTAGGACCAATGTCCTATCAACTTGCACTACCAACAAATTAAAAGTACACAATGTATTTCATGTTTCATTATTAAAGAATTATGTACACTATGTAACTCATATCGTAAATTGGAATGTGATTCAGGTGGAACCATAAGGCGATTTCCAGGTGGAACCGCTACGCATTCTTGACAAGAAGTAAACTATGTGGTGGAACATAGCCATCGTTCAAGCTAAAGTGCAGTGGATGCACTTTAATCCTAAGGATGCCACTTGGGAAATGAAAGAAGCCATGATCAAGTTTTTTCCATTCCTATTCTAGATCCAATATGCTCATATTGGAGCACCGAGGACGATGTTCAATTCAAGAGGGGAAGGATGTAACGTCCCTCCATTTATAAACATTTGAATATTTTGAATTTTGATGGTTAAGTTGTGAAAGTTGGAAAATGACTTATTTGAAAATTTATTCATCATAAACATTAATAATGATAAATATTTATATAAATATTATTTTTATTTATTTTATTTTACTAGAAACAAATTGATTAGAGAATCGAGTTAAAAAGAGTAAATCTTTATTCCATGTGAGAGTGAAAAGGGATAAAAACCACAAGATTAAATATTTTCCATGAGGACAAGTGTAAACCTACTCCCAAAGATGTGGGATGTGAGGGAACAATATAGCATAAATTTAGGCCAAGGATATTCCCTAGGGTTAGGGATGAGGCTAACTTGGAAAGAAAAGACCTAGGCAAGGTGATCATGATCATTGTTCTTGGTAATACAAGAAAAATACAAGTATAGAGGAGGCATGACGGTGTTGATTACTTGTGAAAGGAATTGAGTTTGAGGGTTCTGAGAAAGAATTAAACTCTCGTATTTTCTGTGAAAAATGTTATATAATTTTCCATTACTATGGAATAAATATTTAGGCTCGGGGGTGACAGAAACAAGTAATCTTGGTCATTTTGATCTATGGTTGGGAGGAACTGGATTCTCTCTTCAATTGGTTTCTTGAAATTTGAAGCATACTCGAATATGTATTATTTACTTTTATTTGACCTATGCAATTATATAATGATAATTACTTAGAGTAGAAATTAAATGTGAAATGCAAATTAGATTAGTTTCAAGAATTAGATTTAGTAAAAAGAAGAAGTATTATTGTAGTTCTAAAAAAATTTTTTTATACAAGAGGAATATTATTACTCTGAAATGAACTATCTTTTTTTATAAAAGAGAAGAATACAATAATATTTTGTAGTTTTCTCTTTACTAGATGTAGACATATTTCAAAAACGAATGTAAGAATCTATGTTTGAATAACAATGAAATATTATATTTCGATTTCCATACAAATATTTTCTTTCCAAAACTATTTTTCCAAAGTAACAAGAAAATGCTACGAGGGTTAAACTCTTTCAAATATACAGAGAATAAAAAATATATTAAAAGAAAATTGTTATATTCATTATTTCTAAAGAACGGTGTTTCAAAGTTATGTGTTGAAAAACTAATGAAGGATAGTTATAGTGAAATTGCAAACAACTTTCGAATTAAGAACTTTTACATTTAATTATATTTATATGAACAAATAGAGTACAGAAAAACAAATGGAAGATACCCAGTATGTAGGAACATGATTAATGATAACACGGTAAAAGGATTAGCAATAAGATAAATCTTAGGGTTTTGATCATAAAGGAAACCCTAGAATTCTTGTCTTTGAGAAAAACTTGGAATCGAGGTTCCAAATAAATAATGACAAGTAATAACATAGTTATAAGTTATATATAAAATTTGGTTATAAGTTATATAACAAACCCACCAACAATAAGGTAATAAACAACATATAGATAATCAAATGATACATACAAATCAATATCACGAGATGAGTTTATAAAGGTATTTACCAGTAGGAGGGTCGAGTCTGTAATTTTTTGTGAGAATCAAATGGTTTATGCTCAGACCCAGTATACCCGTGTAAGGATAGTATGAATGAAATAAAATTAGCTCACACGATATAAGTGTTTGAAAGTGATATATGGGTTTAGTTAAAGTTCTTATGGGAGAAAATAAAACCACAAATTAATAACAAAAGTAATATATATACCTAAAGGAAGATTTATAAAAACTTCAAATTATAAACAAGTGGATAAACCTCGTAGTATGTAAGACTTCCATGTGTCATGTTAACACCATGACAAGTAATTAAAAAGGATCATGCTAATGATTGCAAAGTTAAACAATACAAACTAATGGAGAAATAATAAATAGAGATGTACAATAATTTGTTAAGATTAATGTTGTTATTAGGTTATTTTCAATTTACTAGAGCATTTCCAAAACAACAACATAAGTAGGATCGCTAAAAGAAACATAATCACAAGGTACATAGCATTTTATCCTTGGAAACCATCATGGGGGAGAAAACCCGAAAAAAACTTCCTCAGTAATAGATTTCCAATGTAATGCCAAGACTTAAGACCAAAACACTAAAGATGAACCAAGAGTGAAAATGTTCCTCTCTTCTCCTTCCTCTGCAAATGCAATTGCCTTCAAGATATGCGCACTGGATGAGTGGGTAAGTGAATGAACAAGTGAGGCACCATCCTCACTTATAAATATCTCATTAGGAGGCTCTAGTGTTATGTCTCTTCACTAAGTAGGGATGACTTCTTCCAAGAGTGGTTAAAACCAATTTATAAACCCTAGGGGCCGACGTTACAAATATCGCCATATAAATATGGT
>CBVK0101227853.1:0-11319 GCA_900067695.1 Picea abies
AGTTGTCTTTGCTTACTTGTTGGTTAGTTAGGTGTCTTTTCTTACTTGTTTATTTGTTTTAATAGGTTAGATAGGTGATTTTGCTTACTTGCTTATTTATTTTCTTTCATAGGGTAGTTTCTCATTGAATGTAGGTTGGCAATTTAAAGAAGTTTGCTTTTGTCATTTGCTTATTATGCTTAGTAGTTTGTTTTTGCTTATCATTAAACTAGTTTGCTTTACATAGGGTTTTACTTGCTTTCTTAGGAACTATCCATCGACCCTTGGCCCAAAAGTACTTAGGTTACCTAGTTTCATTTTGCTTAGTAGGGTTTTCTCATTAGATAGCTTTGCTTGAGTAGATTAGCCTTAGATAGTTTCCTTCCTTAGTTAGACTATACTCCTACCAACCTTCTACCTGTGGCATATATTTTTCTACAACTCTAAGTTTACTTACCCCGGGTTGACAATTTAATTGAGGGTAGTTTAGTGTCTTTTTTAGTACATATAAAATGCCTAACATTTTGGCGTCGTTGTCGAGGAGTTGTCTTAAGGTAAGAAGTAATTAGGAATTAGATCATCCTTAGACCTTATCATTAGTTTGGTGGTGAGGGAACTTTAAGACGAAAGGTAAGAACATGTGCATCTGCTATAGCAGGTTCCCCCAAACCCAATAGTAGTTTTTCTTTTTTTTTGCTTTCATGAATAGACCTAGGAATCAAATGGTAGCTTTTTCTTTTTCCTTTTTCTTTCTTTCATGAATAGGCCTAGAGACCCACAAGGTAGATACATTAAATCAAAATCAGACCTTTCAACCAAGGTTCCTTCCAATCTCTTTGGGGGAAGCAACGTTCCGCTTATAAAATCCACAGACCGATACCGAAAAATAGAAGCTAGCTCAACTCAAAGAGATAAAATAGCCTATGAAGGGACTAACACAGGGAGCACTATAGAACAAGAAACTGAAGCATCAATCATATTAGGACAGGAGGAAAGACCACTTGAGTCTTCCACAAAACCAAACAATACAACCTTTTCTTTTACACCACCACCAGGGGACCCTAATTTTAAGGACATCATAGACCCTGAATAGGTGAATCTTTTGTTTGGTAGTTCAGCCAATGTAATTGTCTCTCAAATTGACACAAAAACTTTTGCACCGATAATCTCAACTGGCTCGAGTAGAGTCCCAGACATCCAATCAGTAGGAAGATCTTTTCATCAAAGAGAAACTTTGTTCTCCTCAAAGATAAAAGCACTTAGGTACTCTCTTTTTGGAAACCAAGACAATATGGGTGATCAAGAGGACCATAACAATGTAAGACACAAGGAGGGAGAAGAAACTGGAAACCAAATCGAAACTACCTTCGGATTTCTGATTTTAGACACCACTCCAAATGTCAACATGAAGAATATTCCTCTCTCAGCACTGCCTACCTTTTATGGTATAAGAAATGAAGATCCAGACACCTTCCTATTTGAATTTGACATCTTGTGTAGGAGCTACAACTATGTGAAAGATGCCTAGAAATTAAAACTCTTTCCTGCCACCCTCAAAGACTCTGCATTAAGATGGTTCATGGGGTTGGGAGAATCCAGTATTAGGTCTTGGGAATCCATGAAGACATCTTTCTTAAGAAGTACCAAGACTATTGCAATACCAAAGAGTCTCGTAATAACATCTTTAAATTCCAATAGTTAGAAGACGAGACCCTTGAAGACTATATGGAAAGATTTGGTTATATCTCCCAGAAGTCAAAATACTGTGACCTCCCAGAGGATGCAGTTAGGGCTCTTTTCCTTAAGGGAATTTCAGAAGAATATTTAGAGATGCTTAAATTGATGGCATTAGGTGATATTTCTCATAAACCATTTTCTAAAATATGTGAAATGTGTAAAAACTACTCAAGGAGTAGAGCTAAAACAAGAAAGAATGTTCGGGGCCCTTACAATAGAAGCTTAAAACCGGTTAGTTCAGGTGGTATTACAAGAGCAGCGATAGGGAACCTTTTAGAAAAATTTAAGACTAACATCTTAAGCACAATAGGTTCCCAGTTGGACACCCTTACACTCAAAAAGAAACAGGAGGAGGAAAATGTAGTAATGAGCATATATTGCCCAAGATGCAGGAGGAAGCATTCCTCAAGGGAATGCCCATTAGTTAACATTTCAGTTTGTGGATTCTGTACAAAAGACCATTCAACTGAGAAATGTCCATCCTTGCCCGGTTTATTAGCCATACATAGGAGTGGAGATCCTGGGGAGTCTTCTTATGCACCTAGGAGGCCATGGAAACCTAGGAATCAACCCACATACCCAGATCTATAGTCTCAAGTTCCACCCTATTATCAACAACAATAGTGGAACTCACCAGGTTGGAAAAAATGGTCTACTCAGTACCAACATCCTTGGATTCAAGGATGGAGGGGAGGACACAACCAAGGAAAACCTCAAGCTCCAACTATCCCTATGTACAACCATCCTTATCCTCAGTTCTCATCAAACACTCTGCAGCTTCTGCCAGGTTTTATTCCACCACCTTTACCTCCTATCCCACAACAACAATCGCTACAATTTCAAAATGCAAGCTTTCCAAAACCAACACTATTACCGGCACAGCCAGTGCCGAATCCTAATAATAAGCCCCCTAAACCTCTTAACAATGTTGAGATGCAAGCCTTCCCGACATATGTCATTACTCCTGTTCCATTACAAGAAATTCAACTAAGATCGGGAAAATTTCTAGATAGGCAGAGACCTTCAGTAGTCATCCAAGAAGAATAAGAAGAAGAAACCACCCAACAACCCATGGATGACACTAGGTGGGAATATGTTATTATCCTGAAGAATCAAGAATCCAAGATTCCCCAAAATGAACCTTCACAAATTATGAAGGTCCCTCCTTATCCAGACCGATTGGTAATCGAGAAAGCTACCACCCGACCAGAATTTGACATTTTGAATGAGTTGAAAATATTTGTGTCAAAATTTCCTTGCTTCAAGCCATTAAAGACATTCCAATCTATAGTAAGGTAGTCAAAGAATTGTGTATCAAGAAGCCAGGTAGGAAGCAAAAGGACCCTCCTAGAGTACACTTGGTAGGAGGACTCTCTGAGTACATATCAGAGTAGCCAAAGCTAGCAAAGTATGGGAATCCAGGAAACCCCGTAGTGACCATAACTATTAAGGAAGTCTCCATTGGAAACACTCTCATAGACCTAGGGGCAACCATCAATGTTATGACCGCTACTACCTTGGACAATTACAGTTACAACCTCTTCTTCGGCCTACCCCAATCATTTTGGAATTAGCAGATAAGACTAGGGTTATACCTGAAGGGATTTTAGATGATGTCATGGTTACTTTAGCCTCATGGGAGTACCCAGTAGATTTTCTTATCATTCATTCAAAGGATCCTGCCCGAGGTCATCCCATTATTTTGGGAAGACCTTGGCTAGCCATAGCTAATGCATTTATTGGCTGTAGAGAAGGAGAAATGACCATCTCAAATGGTCTCTCTATCCAGAAGCTCACCATTTACCCTCCAGCTCAACCTATTATGGAAAATCTATGGTGGCTTGAATGTCCATACGAGAATGAAGACTGGGAAGAACCCGTATTGCCTAGTGACCATGCAAGGGCACTTCAGGAGCATACACCAAAAAATGTGCTAAACCAATTCATTTCTGCTATTACATGTGTGGATTTTCCACAGTCTTTTCCCCAATTTGCGTATATGTTTGGGGAATAATTTCAAGAACAATTAGATCCATTCATTTTGTCTTCGACATCTTTTATTTTCAAAATCAATGAGTTTTCCATGTATTATACTATGCCCGATGAGATTAGTACAGAGAAATTTTTACATATAAACTCTAGGCTAGATATAGACCAACATAAACAATTAGTAGATATCCTTAAAGAACAATCAGGGGCATTTCCCTGGGAATACACTGACATGAAGGGTATACACCCTGACACATGCATCCATCATATATACACCCAGGGGGAAGTAACACATGTTAGGCAACCCCAGAGAAGGATGAACCCAACACTCAAAGACATAGTCAAGGAGGAAATCCAAAAGTTGTTAAATGTCAGATTTATCTATCCCATCTTCGACAGTAAGTGGGTATCCCTGCTTGTAGTGGTTCCAAATAAAGTGACCGGGAAATGGAGAATTTGTGTTGATTTCTGGGAACTCAATAAGGCCACTCTGAAAGACTACTTTCCTCTTCCTTTCATTGACCAAGTTCTAGATACCTTGTCTGGAAAGAAGTATTTCTCCTTTCTAGATGGGTACAACAGGTACAACCAGATTCTTATAGCACCTGAGGACCAAGACAAGACTACCTTTACTTGTCCTTGGGGCACCTATGCCTATAGGGTCTTACCATTTGGATTGTGTAATGCCCCTACCACATTTCAACGAGCAGTATTAGGGATATTTGCCGATCTTATTCATGATTGTGTGGAGGTTTACATGGATGACTTCACAATTTATGGAAACACTTACCAGGAAGCCTTAGAAAACTTAGAAAAAGTCCTCATCATATGCTAGGAAATGAACCTATCCTTAAGTCATGAAAAATGAAAAATGTTGCTAACTGAAGGAGTGGTTCTAGGACATCATGTTTCATTTGAAGGAATAAAAGTTGATCCTGCAAAGATTGAGGTCATTATCAGACTTCCACCTCCCAAGACTTAGAAAGAGGTGAGAATATTTCTTGGACATGCTGGATATTACCGACGGTTTATTGAAAATTTTACAAAGATTGCTACACCTATGTTTGGATTATTGATAAAAGATGTTGATTTTGTTTGGACAGAGTAGTGCCAAACTGCCTTTGAAACCCTGAAAGCCAAGCTGTTTGTGGAACCAGCTCTTAGAGGGCCTAATTGGACTCTCCCATTCCATATATCCATTGATGCCTCCGACACTGCAATAGGAGGGGTATTAGGGAAGAAAGAGGACCATCAATCCTATGCCATTTATTTTATAAGAAAGAACTTGTCCCCTGCCAAGTTGAACTACACAGTCACCGAGAAGGAATTCTTGGCAGTTGTTCATGCTATTAACAAATTTCGTCATTACATTACAAGTTATGAAGTATTTGTACACATCGACCTTTCTGCCATTAGATTCCTCATGAATAAACCTATAACTAATGGCCGAGTGACTAGGTGGCTCTTGCTATTGCAAGAATTTAATATTATTGTGCTTGATCGACCTGGAAATGATAATGTAGTAGATGAATTTCTTTCCTGAATAAAAAATGAGGATGATGATACCCCTGTAGATGATAGTTTCCCAGAAAAACACTTATTTTCCCTCTCTGTCAATACCCCATGGTTTGCGGATGTGGAAAACTATTTGGCCACTAGGAAGTTACCATCTCATTTGTCACCTCATGAAAAGCGAAAAATTATTACACAGAGTGTTAATTACTCTTGGGTTGGTCATGATATTTTTCGCACAGGTCCTAATTTGATTATTCTTAGATGTGTTTGAGAGGATGAGGTACTTGAAATACTACGAAGTTGTCATGATGGACCATGTGGTGGCCATTTCTCTGACAAACGTACAACATATAAGGTGTTACATTCAGGTTACTATTGGCCTAGAATTTTCAAATATGCTGCCAAGTATGTGAGAAGTTGTGATAGTTTCCAAAGGATAGGTAGACCTACGTTAGCTGACGAAATGCCTTTACATGCCCAAGTTATGATAGAACCTTTCAAAAAATGGGCCCTCGACTTTGTAGGACCAATTTCACCCATGTCCCGTAGGAAGAACTATATCTTGGTTTGTACGGACTATGTCACCAAATGGGTAAAGGCAAAATCCATAGAGAAGTCTGTTGTCAAATTCATCTATGAAGACATATTTACCCACTTCAATATCCCTCGTGAAATTGTTACTGACCAAGGCACTCAATTCACTTCCAAGCCGATGAAAGAGCTAACAAACAAATATGGGATTAAACATTCTAAATCTTCTCCATACCACCCACAAGCCAATGGTGAGGTAGAATCCACAAAGAAAGTTCTGGAAGCCATCTTGACCAATATTGTTCAGTTACATCACTGAGATTGGGCTGATAGGCTCCCAGAGGCTTTGTGGGCATACTGAACTACCTGGAGAATACCACTAGGCATACCCCTTATGAGCTAGTGTACGGGAAACAAGTACTTTTACCAATAGAATTCCAAGTAAGGACCTTCCATATTTCCGCAGAATTAGGATTGAACCTGGATGAGGCTCAGAAGCAACGAGCCCTACAGTTGAATGAGTTGGATGAAATTAGGAAAGATACCATCCAACGGACGATATTAGTACAAAACCAGAGGAGCAAGTGGCATGACAAGTTTATTAAAAAGAAACACTTCCAGCCTAGTGATTGGGCCTTGTTGTTTGATTCCCGGTTCAAAACCTTCAAAGGAAAACTTACCACCCGTTGGTTGGGCCCTTACGAGGTAGACACTGTATATGACAATGGAGCTGTAAAAATTAAAACAATTGATGATGGACAAGTCTCCTTTGTGGTAAATGGACACTGACTTAAATTTTATCATAAGCCCATTTCCAGAGACGATTTTCTACAGGTCATGTCAACTGACAAGGCATTGGCCTTAGTAGATGGGGAAGTCCCCCCTTGTTCTTGATTTTTTTTTCGAATTTCCTACTGTATATATGTAAATAGTTTTTGCATTTTGTTACTAAGGCAATTCTAGATATTTCTTTAAGTATTTATTTCACCAGGAGTACACAATTTCAAGGATTCTTTCTTAAAAACATTGTTATACTTGAATTTTTTGTTGCTAAAGCATCAAATGAATATTGACTTACTGTAGTTAGCCATATTTTTGCAAGGCATTCTAAAGCAGTTTCTCTTGAAACTCTTCACCACTGTATAAGGAAGCGATACCATAGCTATCAAGCCTAGAGGTATCTCATATATTTTTTCCAAGAAACCTGGGTAAGTGAGTCAAGTGTCTTTATCAAAGAGTAACAAGGAATTCTAATTAGCAGTTAGTCATGGAAACATCACAATAACTACAAAGGAAGAAAATAAATTGAGCCTAGAGATACCTTTCTATTCTTTCTCAATGGTACCATCCACTACACACTAAATATCTTGATTATATCATATCTTTAGATAGGCCACGTCTGCTTAAGTACCCCTTACATCGGGAAAATCACTAATAATATAACAGAAAGTCATCCTCTAACATAAATACCATCCCAATTAAAAATAAAAAGAAAGAAAAAGTTGTTTCAGAGTTGTTCCCCCATCTTCTTACATAAGCAATCTTATAGTAAAATCTTAAAGGATGGAGGGCCAATCTCTGAGGGTTTAAGAGGCTAACCCGTCAAGATACTGAACAGGTCTGCTGGCAGCGGGTACCGGCCTGTGGTATGCCTAGGTAAACTCATCGGAGTACTGAAGAGGCTTGCTGGCAGCAGGGCATTCTACCTAGCGAGAATGATAATCTGACAAAAATAAATACTAAATTTAAACTTGTCCTGATGTATGACATTACTTGCAGACAAAGATGACATGGAGTATGTGTGTTTAAGCTAAGGTTAATGAATCTCATCAACTTTCCATTGGGAAATGAATCTAAGACTATCTTAAAACTCTCTAGCCTACCTCTTCTTATCTATATATAGGATCTCTTATCCTATAGGTGGGGCCATTTTCTAACTATCTTGTCAGACCAAGCTATGAAATTTTATCTTTACACTTGACATACTATAAATCTTCGGCTATTGGGGGATACTGACTAGTTTCCTATACTTTTGATTGTGACGTGTCACAATACTTAGGTGTGGGGAAGGGGTTCATGAACTGACAAATGATCATTGCCTAGAGAAAAGATTCTTTGCAAGAATTTTTATATTATTACCATGATACAGGTTATTACATTGATAGTCATGTTATTTTTAAATGCTTAACTCTTGTGTGCTATACATTACTTAACTCATGCTTAACATTGGTTATTTAACATACCACTCTTTATTGGTTATCTTCCATTACAAGTTGCATATTGTAGGTTTCACAATACATGTTTTATGCTTACTATAACCTGTTCATTATAGGTTTTGACATTATATGCCATATGCAAGAAGAATGAGTGAGCATGGAGCACTCTGCCTCTTCTCATTAACCACTATGGTTGTTAAAAACACTTCAAAATTGCAGGTTGTCCATTATAAGAGGTGAAAATACACTTAACACAGGAATATCGAACGAAGTACCAGATGAGGTACCGGATGAAGTGTCGTATGAGGTGTCGAACGAAGTGCCATTGAATTGCATACCAGTAATTGTCCTAAATTCCATGGAACCAGAATTCAATTACATTCAATTAAATTTGTTACAGGCATTGATTAAAAGATGCTTCATATGGTTATGATCAAATGTCCAAGTCAAAAGACTTGGACATTGATCTAAATACGCACCCATCCATTTCTCCCAATCTTTCCATCGAATTCGAATCTCCCACACATGGCAGCTCACGCGCACATGTGGCCAATGTACTCCACCATAAGAGCATCCAAAATCGGGTTGGGCACTCTATTATCTCATTTACCCTTGCCAATTTCTCTCCTCTGCATTAGGAAATCGTGTCCAACCTCTGCCATCTCGTCCTCTATTCAAATCGCACTCAGACCGTGCCAAATTTGTGCCATCTCTTGGCCTGTGCTTAACCTGTGCCTCTGCATGGCTCGATTTTTCCCTTGCTTGGTGAATTCAAACTCTGTCACAATGCCCAGGAGATATGGACCCTCCTCCTATGCAAACTTGTTTTCTATTCCAGAATTCACACAGTGCAGGGAAGTGTTCTTGCGTGCTCGCTAGGGGCCATTTCTGTCTAGTTTGCAAGGCCATGATGATGGTATTTCTATGCAATTTGCAATTGGTTTTGATGGAAAGATAGCACATGTAGGGTCTCTCAACTTTGCAGTCACAAAAGAGTCAATTGATGCTGCAACAAAACTCCCAAGAATGGGAGATAGATGGTTCAAGAATCATCAATTGTCGCGCTCAAGTTACAACAGGGTGTTTAAGCTCGAATTCGAGAGAATTTCAGGAGAAAAAGGGTATGTTAAGGAGTGGATAAAGCCAAAATTGGTCAATCCCCTCATCGTCATCACAAGGTTAATTAAATGTGAAGGTAAATACTCCACCTTCAAAGCTTGTCATTTTAGATTGTTGAATCATTTTCTGTTCAATAAACCCTTGAACTTTCCCTTTTATTTTCTCAAAAGCTTGGAGAAGATGTCCTCTCAAGTGAGGAAAAATGTGACTAACCCCCACAATAGTCTCTTCCACCACGGTTTGATCAAACTCCTCATTCTTACCGAACTAGAAAAATAGGGGCAAAGTTGGGATGCCTTTATCTACCAATTTGCAAACCCCCACTTGACAGTTAAGACCGGTAGAAAGCCACTTAGCCTAAAAACTATCTCTCCATCCAAGCCTCACTCTCCAAGAACTCCAAACTCCATTACACAAACCCTCTTTTTTCCAGAACAATACCAAAAGCTTGTTGATATTCCTACTTCTTCATCCGAGAAAAAGACCAAGAACAAAGACCAAAAGAAGCCTATTGTTGGCCCCCCAATGCCTTCATTTTCTCTAGATCCTACACCTAAGAATACCCAAGAAGTAATGCAGCAATACTTTCCCATCATTCCCACAAACAAGAGGGGAGCCAACCGATTTGGTAAGTGACCCTTTCGGAAGAGTACACAGAACATAAAAACCAAGCCTTATGAAAAACCTCCACCTGCTTTAGATCCTATCCAAGAATCCTTTGACCTTGAGAGCCCTCATAAGCAACTTAGGGAAGTCTCTATAGATGGATTAGAGCCACTAAGGAAAGAAAAATCAAAACCTACCTCACCTTTCTGATCTCCCATCACTCCTACTTCACCCATTCCTACTCTAGATCCTAAAATTGATAAGTTTTCCACATCTCTCAAAGGACCTAAGCCTTCCTCGGAGATCACTGATTCTGCCCCAACTATAGAGGAGCTACAAAAGGAAAACCATCAGCTTCTCCAACAATTGGAAGAGAGGAAGACAATAGATGCACACCTTCATCATGACAATGCAGTCCTTCAAGCAAAAGTTAACTCCCTTCAACGGTTGGTTGATGGGATGACCCAATCTAACCATAGCCTAAGAGCACAATTAAAGCAACACAAGAGGCACAAGGCTAAGCCTACACAACAAGAAGGAGAGGATTCTAAAGCCGACCCTCCTCAACAAGCCTAGTTCTGAGGGGAACTTCTTTTTGTTTGCAGTGGGACTTGCAAAATCGTAAGTGTGAGGGTAATGTTGGGCCTGAGATATGATCATTTT
Organism: Picea abies; assembly: GCA_900067695.1. NCBI lineage: Eukaryota > Viridiplantae > Streptophyta > Pinopsida > Pinales > Pinaceae > Picea > Picea abies. The sequence continues at coordinate 10,356 of CBVK0101227853.1, forward strand.
CATGATGTTATTATACACTTTTTTCCATATGTACATATGCGTTTTTCATCTTTCAAAGGATCTTTTTGAAGAATTTTATGATAAAATGGTATAATCGGCATAAGGTACGTGTAATTCATGTTTTATGATTAAATCAAGTTTCATTTATCATTTTTTATGCTTCCAAGAGTTAATTCATGTTTTTCTGCTATTACAAGGAAAACACACCATGTTTCTTGATCCGGCACTTGATGCAACACTCGTTCCGGTACCCGATCCGACACTCGTTCCAGCACCCAGTATTGCACAAAAACACAAGGTGAGTTGGCGGTTATGGTATTAGCGACCAATGATGGACAAATCGAGCACATGGGTTTTGTTTATCATTGCCCCCTGTAGCAACTAAGCTCAAGACAACTCGATTTCAGTTGTCCAAAGAGGGCGATTATTGGCTTCCTCTGTTTTGTTAGTTATGGTCGCATTTATTGTATTTTGCCGAATTTAGAGGTGGTTCGACCCTCCTATGGTCGACAACCTGGTTTGTAAACCTATAAATACTACCAGGATGGTCATTAGATTGTTAAGCAAGTACAAGAGACATCAGATTGGAGGTAAACTCGTTGTACTCTGTTTTTGATTTTTCACATTGCCAGAATAGTGCCAGAACTGCGTTTTTAACTTTCATGGTGAATTTGGTCTGTTGAAGTTCATGGTGTGCTTGTAGAAGGTAGCCACGACTTGTTGGGTGGGGCACCAGCAGTTTGGTGATTGTTCTTATGTTTATTTACGCATTTCGTAATATAAATTTCTCTTTCTTATTTCCTGTATGTACATGTTTTTATTTAATTAATTAGTTTGTTGTAGCTTACTGTTTTACTTCTCTTTTGCAGGTTAGATGATGATATGTGATAGTATGTGTTGATTTGATAGACTAGGAATAGGATTGCAAGTCTCTTTACTAATTCCGTGTGCAATTAAAAAGTCT
>CBVK0101227864.1:0-11895 GCA_900067695.1 Picea abies
GTGTATCTTTGGATTTCATCTATCAGACCAGCTTATACATTGGTGATATTGGTCCATTGTCATTTGTTTTGTTTATTTTTATTTCTATGCTCATAGTCTCATTTAGTTTTTGTTTAATTCTTGTTAATAGCTTAGTTGTTTTCTTTCTAACCTTTTACCATACAGCTGTCATGACTAGCAGAGCCCAACTAGGCATGTAAGCACTCACCACATCGACGAAAAGAGTGCAAACACCGAGGGAAGGAAGAATTTCACCATATATAGGGAGTGTTTCTCAACCTAATGTAAATTATCTTGAGGAATATTTGGGAGTATACTCTATCTTCGTTGATGAGGGTGACACTGTCCTTGAACCAATTGATTTGACAATGACATGTGGCACATGCATTTCGATGGCTCATGCTCAAACAAAGGTAATGGATTCGACATTATTCTATATTCCCCTAAAGGTAAAATCCACAATTTTTCTTATAGGTTAGAATTTGCTTGCACAAATAACGTCATCGAGTTTGAGGCCTTATTGTTAGGCATAAAAAATGCATATAACCTTGGTTGTGGCCACCTTACAATCTTTGGTGATTCCGAAGTTGTTGTGAACCTTGTACGTAAGATTTATTCACCTAGAAATAAGTTGCTTAAATTCTATACCTAAGCTCTTTGGATGCTCATTTCAAACCTGTTATCATTTAACATCACTCATGTGAAGTGAGAACTCAATTCGATGGTTGATAGGCTAGATGTGTTTGCAACATACCCTACTCGAAATTTTTTTCCTCAAAGACCTGATTGTGTGTTTCAATCTCTATATCATCCTCATATCCTTGATAACGTGAAATCATCGCAGGTTTTCCCAAGTGATGAAGGCATTTTCAATTTCATCCAAAATTAACCATTTAATCCTAAGGAAATCATATCCATTGCAGATGATACATTTCCTAAAGGCTTGACTCCTCTCGAAAGTTCATTTTCATCGAGTGATGTGAGTAACAAAGAGACACATAAGGAATAGGAGTCGAAAAGGAAAGTGGGTGATACCATTTCCTTGAACTTTGGGACATCCAAATCTCCAAAGATTGTTAAACTAGGTGCCCAATGTTCCGATGAAGAAAAGGAGAAATTCACAGAACTACTTCATGGATTTCAAGATTTTTTTGCATTGTCATACGTGAATCTTCGTGGTTTTTATATTGCTCTCATACAACACACCATTCCTATCAAGGAAGGGGTAAAACCAGTTAGGAAAAAACAAAGACCTATTAATCCTGCGATTGAAGCTATTATTAGGAAAGAGTTGGAAAAATTATTGGAACCTGGTATAATCTTTCCAGTTAAGTATTCCGAGTAGGTTTCAAACCTGGTTCTTGTTCAAAAGGCTGCTGGTTAGATCAGATTATGTGTCGATTTCCACGCATTGAATAGAACGAGTGTCAAAGATCATTTTCCTCTCCCTAATATGGAAATGATTTTACAATAGGTTGTAGGGTCACAAATGATGACCTTACTTGATGGATTTTCTAGATATAATTAGATCAAGGGAAAAATCACTGATAGATATAAAACCACATTTACCACAAGCTGAGGCACATTTTCTTATGAACGTATGAATTTTTCCTTGTCTAATGCAGGTGACAACTTTCAAAGATCTATGAAAATAGATTTTGTCGATCTGATCGGTAAAATTATACAAGTTTATCTTGATGATTTGTCTGTCTATTCAAAGAAACAGTTGGATGATTTTGGTCGTCTTAGAAAAGTTCTCATGCGTTGCAAAAAATTTGGCATTTATTTAAATCCTTCCAAATCCATTTTTGGTGACACTAAGGGAAAAATCCTCGGTCATATTGTTTCTGATTCAGGAATAAGCATTGGTTCCGAAATAATTACTGCGATTCTAAACCTTCCTGTCCCCACCTCCAAGAAAGAAGTCCAAGATTTCATGGGCATTATCAATTTTATCCGTAGGCTTGTTCCTGATTTTTATGTCATGGTTAAGCCAATTCATAATATATTGAAGCAAGATCATTATTTTTCTTGGAAAGATGATGTCAAAAATGATTTCCTTAGGATTAAGAAAGTAATCAGTTCTGCAAAGAGCCATAGCTTTCTGCTCCGAAATCAAATTGAGGACCAGGAGGATTCAATGGAAAGATATTGAGCCATAGAAGACAATCTCAGAGTTCAATTAAATTTTCGGGCATGTTAAAAGTGTTTAATATGGAAAATAAGGAACCTGTAGCATATGAGTTACAATATGGTAAATTGGCCTAGAACTTCAACAGGCTGTGACTAGCAGCCCAGAACCTAGAATGAGGTGAAACTTGGAAAGAATGTTAATAATCTGTTTATGCAGAAACCAAATTGAGATCATATGAAATCTGAAATGGAATAAGTGCAAGAGTGCATAATTACAACGCATAATTGCGCCAAGTGGAAGTATGAACAAAAAGGTTAATGGGAAAATTTCAAATGACCATAAATTTCTGCTCAAGATTCGTAATTGAGCATGGGAGTAGGCATTGGAAAGGTCTTGGATAGTGGAATCTAAATATCCACCCAAAAAATTGATCCAGGCATTCAATTTTCCAGGAAATCAGAAGATATAATTATGATATGTATTATCGAACCAAAATGGTTCGTATTTTTAAGAAATTGTTGAACACAGTTGGTCTGACAAAGTTTTGTTGGCTGCACATTTTGCAGAGTTAACAACAAATAGATCAGATCAGGATCAAAATAGAGTCCAGAGTAATGGAAGAGGCATAAGGGACATTACAACTAGGAAGATGAAATCAGAGGGATGGATGTCCATTTGGGCATGGAAGGAACAAACTCCAATGGACATGGAGATGAAAGGAATGAAAACATGAATATGGCAGAGACCATTAAAAATTTGCAGAAGGATGTCCAAAGCCATAAAGCTGATAATGAAAGACTTATGAGAGATAAGGAAAAATAGGATGACTTCAACATGAAGTTATTGCAGAGATTGAACATAATAGAAAATAAATTGGACAAGGAGAGTGGCTCAAGCAAATCAGGAAGTCACATGCCTTCTGATGAGAAAAGAAAATACATGAGTGTTAGAAAAAATCACCATCACTCCCCAAGGCATTCCAATAAGAGAGTAGACAACAAATAAAGTCCATTCCTTGTCAGGAAGCACAAGAGGTCTGGGGTGGATGAGCTATGAGGAGAAATGAACAAAATCAAACCTCCTACATTTGATGGTGAGCACAAGAAGGATGAAGATGCAGAAACATGGTTGTTGGACATGAGAAAGTATTTTCAATTGCATAATTATTCTTCTCATGCAGAAGGTAGAATTTCCATATATCAACTCAAAGGAAAAACATCCATGTGGTGGGATCAACTTGTGCAGGTGAAACACATCAAAGAGAAAACTGTTACTTGGAGGGAATTCAAGAAGTATTTTGAGAATAAATACTTGACTAAGAGATACTATGACAAGAAAATGAAACAATTATTTGAACTAAAGCTTGGGAGTATGACCATAGATGAATATGAGAGAAGGTTTTTAGAACTGCTGAAGTATGTCTCTTTCATCAAGAATGAGACAATTAAGATTGAAAGGTATTTGAGTGGTTTTCCATCATTCATTAGTGACAAAACACAATATGATGATCCCAAGACATTGGAGGAGACCATAAGGCGAGCTAAATGCCTTTATGATCAGAAAAAATCAAGGCCAACTTTTCAAAAAGCTTGGGAAGACAAAAAGAAATTCAAGGTGGATCAGAGGAAGAAGGGAGCTAAGCCACCATTCTTTAGAAATAATCCACAGGGACAACAAAATCCTAGAGAGCCTAGAACGATTGAAACAAGGGGTCAAAGGCCAAGGAAACCACCTATTCAATGTTGGGGTTGTAAAGGAGATCACATGTTCAGAGATTGTCCTCACAGAGGTGAAAAAGGGAGGACTGTTCACAATGTACAACAAGCTGAAAAAATGGAGGACATGGGTAGAAATGCACCAAGGATCTATGCAGCCCTGGACAATAAGCAAGAGAGTATAAATCACATATGATTGAAGTGGAAGGTATGATCAACAACCAAACCATTTCTATTTTACTTGATTCAGGAGCTAGTCATAGTTATATAGATCCTAAGATGGTGGAAAGTTTGCATTTGCCAAGAAGCAAGCATGGAAAATCTTGGTTTGTGCAGCTGGATACCGAAGCCAAGAGAAAATTTAATGAGATGGTTAGGTCATGTGTTATGGACATGAATGGATTGAACACCAGGGAAGATTTGAACATCTTGCCTTTAGGTTCCTATGACTGTCTAATTGGGATGGATTGGTTCGACCTGCATCATTCCTATTAATATTATGGTAGCCGCGGGAGGTATTTACCTCCACGTGTAAACCTGATGAGAATAGAAGACTCCAGAAACCAAGAGAAAACCCTAATGAGTTGGCTAATAACCCTAGAAGTCTTGTCGGCTCAAGAAGATAATTTATATTAGGTTATTATCCTCCAAGAGAATAAGTCAACCATAAATAATAATAATATACTGAACAAACACATATCCAGAAGGAGAAGTTGGCCCCAACAAAATCTAGCAGAACCACTATAAATACAGGGCGCCAGTTCTCATCTGCCACATCTCAGAATTGCAGGGAGAAACTAGTGTGCACTGCAGCTCCCAGTTTGGTGTGCACGTGTGGAGGAGAGCTATAGGTGAAGCTACTGCAACAACCAGTCTTGGGAGTTGGCTTGGACTATCTCTTGGCTAGGGTTTGGACTATCTGATCAACTATTGTTGGTGCACTATCCTTAGAGGAAGATGTGCTACACCTTGTTTGGCTATCTAGCCTAGGGTTTGCTTCCAGAGTAATTCTTAGTCAAGGTTAAGGTGCTCAGAGGGTGGCTTTGGCCTATGGTTGGGTGACGAGGGTATCATCAATGGTAAAACAAGCACACAATATTTTATATTCTAATAGGTTATGGGCCCACACCTCCTTCATTTAGTCTAAACGCTGGAAGGAAACATAGACGCTAGGATATTGAGCTCACTAAGTAACTGTCGCTAGGTTTATTAGCAGTAGCAACTTCCAAGACACTTCCACTAGGGTTACTAGCAGGAGCAGTTGCAGAAACCCTAAAAATCTTGTTGAGGCACCTTAAGTGAAGAGATTGACCTAATCTCTGGATAGATCAGTGTGCCCTAGCCTAGCACATCTCCTGATACTCTCAGGAAGCCAAAACGTGAAGTTTGAATTTCTGGTCAAATCTAGGGCTTGACCAAGTCAAGCAGCCATGACTAACTCTATGAAGTTTGAGAACAAGTTAGATGGAGCCTCTAACTTCAGAGCGTTGAAGACAAGGATCGACCTCATCCTTGCCAAGAATAAAGTGTTGGATATCATGAAAGGAAAGATCATGAAGCCATAGTTTGAAGAAGGAAAAGAGAAGGAACCATAGAATGTTGTAGCTATGGAGAAGTTCAAAGATGTTGACATCAATACCATGAGTATCATAGTGGATTCTATAAAATACCACTTGATACCCTACATCTCCCATATTGACTCATCAAAGAAGATGTACGATGCCCTAACAAATCTCTTCTCAGTCAGAAACATTGGACAAGTTATGAGTCTGAAGAATGAGCTTCGTGACATGAAGATGAATGATGATGACAACATAACATCATACTTTGTAAGAATCTCCTAGTTAAGAGATCAACTACAATCTATTGAAGAGATCACTTCAGAAAAGGAATTGGGTGAACATAGTACTCAATGGTCTTCCCAAGACATGGGATGCATTTGCCACAAACATGAACACAAGGAAGGAGTATTCGACATTTGAAGAACTTTGGACTTGCTGTGCTCAAGAAGAATCAAGGATCAATGCAAAAGATAAACCCCAAAGGAAGTACGATGATCAGGCCTTCACAAAAAGATTCAAGAACTTCAGGAACAAAAGGAAGTTTGGCTCAAGGAGGAAGCCAAATCAAGAGAAAGACATTTCAGAAGTACAATGCTTCAACTGTCGAAAGTATGGTCACTACAAGAATCATTGTCCTGAGCTAAATAAAAGGAAGGAGAAACATGAAGCATCAATTGCCAAAGAAAAGGAACCTACAAAGAATACTAAGCAGGATGGAAGAGACTTCTTCTTCTAAAATGTAACAACAAAACTCTTCTTATTTCTTGTACATATCTTGTTTGCATCGTCTTTGTACATATCTTGTATATCTATCTCTTGGAAGATAATGTGTTCCAAGAAGAACTAGACCTATGGAAGAACAAACAAAATGAAAATGGATATCATTTAATAATACACATGAAAGGATGAAATACAAATCATGTGGAAGCTATTAAGCTCAATCAATCATGAAGAGACTTATAAGAAGCAAAGATAGAAAGAAGTCAGCAATCGAGAAGAAATTGGAAAAATACTTATGACATTTTTTAGAAGACAAAAAGACGGAAGCGTGGACTCTGTCAGACAAGAGAGCCAATTGTATTGCAGAAGAGAATAAGGATGCAGATGGAAGCGTGGACTCTGTTAGATGGAGGGAGTCGATCATATGCACTCTTACATGAAGAAAGGGTTAGGAGGGAGCTAATCCTATGATCCATTGAAGATGATGAAGTATATATCCATGGTAGTAACCATGAAAGACAGTATGTGTTCAATTCAATAAGTCTTCCTTGAAGAGAAGCCTTAAAGTATCCCTAGTTGTCCATCTAGATCCGTGATCCTATGATGAAAGGAAGAAGTGGAACCTATAGGGCATGGAATCTATAAGAAACTCCATGGACTCAAGAGATAAAGAAAAACATGAAGATTCCAAGAAAGAAAGAGAAATCATAACAACCAGTCATTGTATCAAGAATCACAAGATTACCAGCCTGATATGAACTCACTAAAAGCAATCAAGCAAAAGAACTGAAAGTCATGATAAAGAACAGTGTATGGAAGACTTATGAATGAAAGCATTGAGATATATAGAACCAAATATTCTCCTAGATGGAGGGAGAAGACTATGATGATTACTTGTTCCAGTACACCAGAGATGAGTCATTACATCATCCACAACATCCATGAGTTGTAGTTCTACATCAGATGAATGCAAAGAATGTTTTCCAGATAAATTGAATAAAGATCGTATGAAGAGCAATCTCAAGACTTTGAGGCATACTAGAAAGAGACTCTTATATGAATATAAAAGAAGATAACTTGGTGGAGAACCTCCAGTGCACAACAGAAGCGTGGTGAAGATTTCCTATAACAACAAGATGACTACTCAGTAGATCAGATCCCATGATAATAGAAGAAGTGCCACATGGATATGTTCCAATTTTCCAACTATGATATACTCTATTGTTCAGATCTACATGAAGCCTTCACAGTGTTCCAGACTAAAGTACATTTGAAATCAAGCATTACATTATTCATGATGAAGTCTAGAAAGGAGAAAATAATACATATCTCCATAGATGAGAAGATAAACAGACATTTTGATAAAGCTTCTATCCAAGATGAAAGAGTTTGTGTACTCAAGCTAGAGCTCGTGGAAACAAATTCCCTCTTATTGAAAAATGAATAAATGACTCTCCAAGTTAGGAGGGAGCACTGAAAACATTATTGAAGACATTAATCTTTAAATTTGAAAAATAGTCCATCTTGGACAGATGCTCTCCTATTCGGAAAGTGGATTGAGACTTCTGACGAATAGTCACTTTCCATTGTGGTTAACATGGGAAGTAGTTTGATTGCTGATGTATCATAGACAATGACTTCCCATTGTGGTTAACATGGGGAGTGGTCTAGGGCAGTCCCTCTTCTTGAGGGTTACTCAAGAAGACTGGCCCACCTTTCCGGACAACAATTTCTCATTGTGGTTAACACGAGGAATGGTTCGTTTTGGAGGTTGATGAAGGACAGTCTTTTCCTCTTGTGGTTAACAGAGGAAATGGTCTGGACAATCATTCCTTAGGGTTTTTACATTCTCTCCAGGGTGTACTTTGATTAGTGTAGGAGGAATGGCCCAAGGTGGGGAATGGTGCAGGTTCAGCAATCAGGGACATGCATTCCTTAGGGTTTATACATTCTCTCCAGGGTGCACTTTGATTAGTGTAGGAGGAATGGCTCAGGGTGGGGAATGGTCCAAACTCAACATTCCTTAGGGTTATACATTCTCTCCAGGGTGAACTTTGATTAGTGTAGGTAGAATGGCCTAGGGTGGGGAATGGTCCAGGTTCAGAAGACAAGAAAGTTATTCTTCCTTGCTTGAGAAGAATAGTCCAGATATCTCATTATTCTACTCTGAGGCAGATATTCTTTGAGAGCTCACAGTTGTGAGTGAAAGATTTGCCCAGATAATTCAGTTTATATCATAACATTGTTTCTGTGCAGGTTGCTATCAGATATTTGTTATGAAGATTGTATGACAATAGATGTAGACTACTATGGTGGATATGTTCCACTGTTCGTAAGGCATATATTCTTTTAGATTTCACAGATGTGAGTGAAAGATTGGCCCAGATGATTCAATTTGTATCATAGAATTGTTTCTGTGCATTTTGCTATCATATGTTTGTTATGAAGACTATATGACAGTAGATAAAGACTACTGTGGTGTATATGTTCCATTGTTCGTGACTATACGTTGTTGATCAAGTACTTGTGTGTTACTTGGTGTGGTAGTGTACCACTGGATTGTAGTTATGTACTACTATGAATAGACATAGTTATGTTCTATTTTTATTCAAATTTCCTTGAAGACTATCAATAGTTTATTGGAGATCATCATCATCCAGACGAATGATGAATATAGATTTTCCAGATGGAAAATGGTTCACAACATTTACTCTTCTGGATTATAAGAATGACTCTTGTATCACTCTATGGTGTGAGTGACTTATCCAACATCATGTATAATTACTCAGATGAAGTATGGTTTCGAGAGATGATGCAACTGAGAGTGATGGTGATACTCATGATCCAGTCATGAGATAGTCTAAATGACTATGTTGATGCTACCGGGTAAATGGTATGTTTTTGTGCTCAAGACCATTACCTGTAATACCTCCCTAGCTAGGAGGGAGTGTTAATATTATGGTAGCTGCGGGAAGTATTTACCTCCATGTGTAAACCTAATGAGAATAGAAGATTTCGGAAAGCAAGAGAAAACCCTAATGAGTTGGCTAATAACCCTAGAAGTCTTGTCGGCTCAAGAATATAATTTATATTAGGTTATTAGCCTCCAAGAGAAGAAGTTGGCCATAAATAATAATAATATACTGAACAGACACATATCCAGAAGGAAAAGTCAGCCCCAACAAAATCTGACAGAACCACTATAAATACAGGGTTCCAGTTCTCATTTGACACATCTCAGAATTACAGAGAGAAACTGGTACACACTGTAGTTCCCAGTTTGGTGCGCACATGTGGAGGAGAGCTGCAGGTGAAGCTACTGTAACAACTAGTCTTGGGTGTTGGCTTGGACTATCTCTTGGCTAGGGTTTGGACTATCTAATCAACTATTTTTGGTGTGCTATCCTTGGAGGAAGATGCGCTACACCTTGTTTGGCTATCTAGCCTAGGGTTTTCTTCCGGAGTAATTCTCAGTCAAGGTTAAGGTGCTCAGAGGGTGGCTTCGACCTATGGTTGGGTGATGAGGGTATCATCAATGGTAAAATGAGCGCACGATATTCTATATTCTAACAATGCCATCCTAGATTGTCATAAAAAATTATTTACTTGCTTGGATGAGGAAGGGAAACAAAGGAAAGTGTAGGGAATTCATAGGGTAGTAACCATTAGAGAGATTTCAACATTGCACCTGAAGAAATGTTACAGAAAAGGGTGTCAAATATTTGTAGCTCATATGGAAGAGACACCTAAAGATAAGGTGAAAATTTTGGAATATTATATAGTCTTGGAAGATTTTGAATATGTATTGAAGGAGATACCAAGACTACCCCTAAGGAGAGACATTGATTTATCTATAAATCTAATGCTTTGAGCAGCTCAAGTTTCAAAGACTCCTTATAGAATGAGTACACCAGAGTTGAAGGAGTTGCAAATGTAGCTTGAAGAAATCCTGAAGAAGGGGTATATATGCCCAAGTGTGTGACCTTGGGTTGCCCCAATCTTGTTTGTGAAGAAGAAAGATGGAACATTAATATTGTGCATTGATTTTAGATAGTTGAATAAAGTGACTATTAAGAACAAGTATCCTCTGCCAAGGATTGATGATCTTTTTGATCAATTGAAGGATGAAAAGATATTTTCAAAGATAGATCTTAGATTAGGATATCATCAGGTAAGGATTAAAGAGGAAGATATCAACAAGACCTCCTTCAAGAAAAGGTATGGTCATTATTAGTTCATAGTGGTGCCATTTGGGTTGTCAAATGCACCTGCTATTTTCATGTGCTTAATGAATGGTGTTTTTCGAGAGTATTTAGACAAGTTTGTCCTTGTCTTTTTGGATGACATTATTATATATTCTAAGTTAGAAGAAGAGCATGAACATCATTTGAGGATGGTGTTGCAAGTATTAAGGGAGCATCAGTTGTATTCCAAATTGAGCAAGTGCTCATTTTATCAGAAGCAAATTCATTATTCGGGGCATGTCATTTCAAAGGATGGGATAGTAGTGGATCCTGAGAAGATAGAAGCCATTAGAGAATGGTCAGCGCCAAATAATGTGACAGAGTTCAGATCATTCATGGGCCTTGCAGGATACTATAGGAGATTAATTGAAGGTTTTTCAAAGATTGCACACCCAATCACTTCCTTGCAAAGAAAGGGTGTGAAGTTTCAATGGACATTGGATTGTGAAAAGAGTTTCCAACAATTGAAACAATTGTTAACAAGTGCTCCAATACTAAGGATTGTAGACCCAAATGAAGACTTCATTGTATGCACAGATGGATGTAAATAAGGACTTGGTGGAGTCTTCACTCAAAATGGGTTTGTTATATGTTATGAATCAAGGAAGTTGAAGGAGCATGAAAGACACTATGCCACTCATGATTTGGAGTTGGCAACCATAGTGCATGCCTTGAGGAAATGGAGACACTACCTCATGGGGAAAATGTTTGAGCTAAGGATAGACCACAATGGTCTGAAATATTTATTTGATCAACCAACTCTAAATTCTAGGCAAAGTAGATGGTTAGAATTTCTGAGCGAATATAACTTCGATATAAATCATATCAGGGGGAAAGAGAACAAAGTGGCTAATGCAATCAACAGAAGAGTGCATGAAATGCATGATACACCCATTAGATTAAAAACCCAAAATTATAGAGGCTTCCAAATCAGATTTGCAATATAAGGAATTAGTGGCAAAATTACAGCAAGGTATTTTGCAGTAGAAAATTGAGGAATACAAGCTAGATAGTGATGAAATTATCATGTACATGGGAATAATTTATGTACCAAATTATTAAGAATTGAAAAGTCTGATATTGAGATAAATTCATAATATACCTTATGCTAGGCACCCAGGATATCATAAGACTATTGCATCTGTCAAGAGCCAATATTATTGGCCAGGCATGAAGAAAGAGGTTGCTGATTTTATTGCCAGATGTTTGGAATGTCAAAAAGTAAAGGCTGAGCATAGACACCCAAATGGTTTGCTACAACCATTACCCATTCCTGAGTGGAAATGGGATGTTGTAACAATGGATTTCATTATTAAACTTCCCAAAACAAACAAGCAACATGATTCTATCATGGTAGTGGTGGATAAGCTTACTAAAGCTGCCCGTTTTGTTCCATTTAAGCTCACTCACAAGGTAGAGAACATTGCTGATGTTTATATGAAATAAATTTCTAGATTACATGGCATACCCAAGACAATTGTGTCTGACAGAGATCCAAAATTTACCTCAAAATTTTGGAA
>CBVK0101227869.1:0-13722 GCA_900067695.1 Picea abies
GGCTAGGGCAGCTCATAATTATAGTCTGGTTGATGACTTAGCACAATCCCCGGCTACCATGTCAGTCTTAGAAGTCCTTCAGACTTGTCCCACTCAACGGAAATCATTACTTTCCACCTTGGGGGAAGTCAACCCCGCATATACTAGACTCATTACATTTGATCTCGATAGTGGAGAACCTCGCCTTCCCACTCTGATCGCTTTTCAAATCCCAGTAAAAATTCGGAACATTACAGTTCATCGGTGCATCATCGATGAAGGTGCATCCACATGAATTATGTCCAAATCTGTGTGGTAGAAACTTGGTTCCCCCGAACTCATACCATCTGCCATTACCTTACAAGCTTATGACGGACAACCATCGTCTCTTGAAGGGCTCTTCCAAAATGTCCCCGTAGAACTCGGGGGAAAGACTATTCTCATCGACATTGAAGTTATCGATGCCCCACTCGATTATAATATCCTATTTGGTCGTAGCTACATGTACACTATGAAGGCAGTTGCCTCTTCCGTCTTTCGAACGATGATGTTCCCCCATAATAGGAAGATCATTACCATTGACCAAGTCTCACATTACGAGCCTAACCCTTCTGCCAACATCGATAACATTCTTCCTCTCATCCACACGAGTCATGACGCATACCCACTCATCGAAATGGGTCCCATAATTTTCAAAGACCCATCATTGTTAGGAACTTACCATGGTGCACCACCACTCCTCCATCCTTCTAATCAAGTATGCGTCGTATCATCCAACGGAACTGACATAGAGGATACCCTTCCTCCTAAGGAGGCTTCTATCATATCTGACGTCCCACTAGTCACAGAGCTCCCCCCTCACGATCCTCCTGCAAATTCATTGACTCCACGAGTCCATGATTTCACCTCTCCCCAAGGACATGTCCCAGTTTGGGAGACAGTTCCCCAAGCCATTACTCAAATTCCCTTCTTCTACCCTCCACCCAACATACAAGCTTCCCAAGTAGCAACAACACTTGCCCTCCCTAATATGGTGTTAGCAATTCTAGTTTGGTATTTACATCCACCAGAGATGGTCCCTCGACCATCCCTTCCCCCCCAAATGGAAGGAATCCCGATGACGATTCCCATACTCACTCCTACCATACCCTCTACACCCCCACTCACTACCCTCCCTGCCACAACTGGGGGCAGGAGAAAGAAGAAGGAGCCCACAGCTCCACTTCCCTCGAGCGTCTAACCCCCTTGTGCGTTGTGTGATAAAGATGGACACCAAACCAACAACTACCCATATCTACCCGAGTTACGGAACTTGATTCCACTCAGTCAAACACCATCAATGCTCGCCACCATATAAAGTACTTCCACCACCGCCCCTCACTCAAGTAGTAAAGGGCTGCAAACCAAATTCACATGCGCTATATGTTCAGAATATGGCCATTATACACACCATTTCCTAGCACTACCACGCTTCCGACAGACATTAGCCACAGTACGCCAAAGCTTCCAGAGCGAACCCAATCCAACTACGTCATCCCTACCAAAAATCACTGACATCCATTATGTCACAACTTCAGTCAATGAACGTATGAGATGTCCTTGCTCTCTATGTGAGTCCTTAGATCATTTTACATACCAATGTCCTATGATCTTTAAATACAACCAATGCCAATTGACCCTAATTCAAACCCCTACATAATCGATGGTTGACCTTACCTCATCAGTAGAGGTTCTTCATATCATTTCTCCTGAACCCAAGGCCCTCCCAACGCCTCTGTGGTTCTTGGATGACTTTTCCGAGGATTCACCGCCAAATCCCCCCAATTCTCCCATTCATTTCCCTACGAAAATTTTACATCCCACTACCACGGGTACTCCTCAGTACTTCGATATTTGGTTTATGTCGAGCGAACCATCGCAATTTCATTGCATCGTTCCCCCTGCTTCTTCATCACCAGGGGGTAGCCACATGACAACAGTCACCGATATCACTCTTCATGACCCCTTGTATTCCCACCAATTCCACTGTGACGAGGAAATAATCGAAGAGTTAAACACCCTTGACTACCCATGGGATGCACTACACCACCGAGCGCTCTTCTTTCCACAAGAAGCCTCCATGCCTCCTAACCAATACCCCATATACGCAGTTGAAACCAAGGATTTTATCCCATCAGGGCCTATCGATTGGTTCAACAACCTCATTCCTACCCCTGATGCTTTTGAAGAAGGCAACATGGCCAACATTTCCCCGACCATCAAAATCGACATTTCCATAAAAAATGGAGTCGTCGAGGAAATCACCATTGGCGCCGCTTGCACTCCTCAAGAAGTCACCGCCTATAAATCCCTCTTCCAAGAATATCGGGATATCTTTACCTGGTCATACACAAAAATGCCTGTCCTTGATCCATATATCGTCGAACATCGCGTCGACACCTAGCTGGACATTACACTAGTTCGTAAAAAACAATGACTGCTACACCCCTCCAAAGCAGCGGCCATCAAAGCCGAGATTGGCAAATTACACCCATCTAGGTTCATCTACCCCATCGCCTATACCTCATGGGTTTCCAACCCTGTACCCGTTAACAAAAAACATGGCACTATCCGTGTCTGCACGAACTTTTGCGATCTCAATCATGCATGTCCCAAAGACAACTTTCCAACGCCTTTCATCAATCAAATTATCAACGACTGCGCAGGCCACGAGGCTCTATCCTTCATGGATGACTTCTCTGGTTATAATCAAATACAAATTCACCCAGTCGATCAATACAAAACCGCATTCACTACCCCTTGGGGTACTTTTGCATACTGTGTCATGCCTTTTGTCTTAAAGAATGTTGGCGCAAATTTCCAACGGGCTATGACATACATTTTTCACGATCTGGCTCACATCATCCTTGCATACTTGGACGACCTCACAACTCAATCCAAGAAATGCACCCAACACCTTGATGATTTACAGTTCATCTTCCAACGGTGTCGTCAGTACAACATCTGCTTGAACCCCCTCAAGTGCGTGTTCTGCGTCACTGCAGGGCGCCTCCTTAGATTCATCATTTCCCAAAGCAGTATTACCTTGGAACCCCTCAAAGTCCAAGCCATCACAGAAATTCCACCTCCCCAGAATTTATGTCAACTCCAGAGCTTACAAGGAAAAGCTAACTTCCTACGACGATTTGTCCCAAACTATGCCACTCACGCACACGGTTTCCTTCATTTACTACGCCACGACATCCTATTTCACTGGGATGAGCATGCCCAAAAATAATTTGACGATCTTAAAATGGCACTATCTAATGCCCCTTTAATTTGTTCACCCGACTATAATTGCGACTATATCCTCTACATATCAACATCAACTGTCTCAGTAGCAGGAGTTCTCGTTCAAATCGGTGATGACGATCGTGAGCATGTCATTTACTATGTTAGTAAAAACCTCTCAGGGCCAGCCTTGAAGTATAAACACGAAGAGAAACTGTCCCTTGCAGTCGTCCTTGCCATCCAGAAACTGCGTCATTACATTATGCTTCGCACAACTAAGGTCGTAGCAAATTCGAACCCTATGCAATACTTTCTCAGCCGTCGACAAATTAATGGCAAATTTGCTTGGTGGATTTTTATCCTTCAAGAGTACGATATTGAATTCTCAACAACCAAGAGAAAGAAAGCTCTCATCCTCATCGAACTTGTCATGGCCTTCCCCTCTAACACTACTAGTGCCCTCGTCAATACCGACTTCCTAGACGAACATCTCTTTTACATCACTTCAGATGATCCTTGGTACGACAACCTCCTCGTCTACCTCCAAACCCAAAAGTTCGGTAACCACCTCTCACAACATGATCGTCAGTGTATTCACCATCAGGCCCCTCGCTACCTCCTCATCGGAGACATATTATACTAGCGAGGGGTCGACACCATACTTTGTCAATGCTTGACTATTGACGGGGCTGATAAAGTCTTGAGCGACTGCCATGGCAGTGCATGTGGGGGCCATCTTTCAAGAATGTCCACTGCTCAGAAGATCATCCGAGCAGGTTATTTTTTGCCTACATTGTTTCACGATTGCATTCACGCCGTGAAGCGATGCAAGAAATGTCATCTTTACGCCAAAAAAGCACGAGCACCACCTGCTCTTCTTCACCCAATCATTACTGCCGGCCCCTTCTGTAAATGGGGCATTGACTTCATGACTTGTAATGCCCCTTCCAACAATGGATGCAAATACATTATTGTCGCAGTCGATTACTTCACAAAATGGGTAGAATCTATGCCCACCTTCAACAATACCGCTGACATCGCAGCGCATTTTTTATTTAACCACGTCATATCCTGCTTTGGATTACCCCTCCAACTAGTTTCCGATCACGGGAAACACTTCGAGAATGAGATTTTCGTTGAACTCTCATCTTGGTTAGGATTCTCCCATGAGTTTGCCTCACCATATTACCCTCAGTCTAACGAACAGATCGAAGCAGTCAACAAGGTCCTCAAGACCATGTTACAGTGCATGGTTAATAAACATAAGACCAATTGGCATCATATGTTATTTTCCGTGCTATGGGCTTACCGAACGACCGTGAAGACAACCACTGGTTTCACACCATTTCATCTAGTCCATGGGGTTGAGGCCACTCTTTCCATCAAGTGCGAAATTCCCACCTTACGCACCGCAATTGAGCTATTACCCGACACTGCTCCAATGGAGCAGCGCTTGCTGACCCTAGAATCCCTAGATGAAGATCGTCGATCTTCATTACAAAACAATGAGGCATCCAAAAAATGGTCAAGGGCCACCTTTGATCACCATGTCAACCTTCATTCATTCCATGAAGGAGACCTCGTCCTTGCTTATGATATCGCTCATGATACCCTTGGTCATGGAAAATTCAAGTCACTATGGCATGGCCCCTACATTATTCAACATTGCCTCGCCAAAGGTGCCAACATCCTGGCCTCTCCCGAAGGCCTCTCTCTTAAAGAACCTGTCAACAGGTTATACTTAAAGAAATTTTATGCCTAAGTGTAGCAATTCTACTTTAGGTTATTTCTTTTATAGTGTTTTTAATCTTTTTTCCATCCCTCATGTCTAAACTATCATTTGTGCTATTGACAGATGCTTCCTCCACCGGCCTACCACATCGGTTACGCCGACGATGCCAGCCGTTGGACACAAAATCTCGCTTCGGCAGCTTGGGCCCTCTATACCCCCTCACATGAAATGCTCCATTCGAGTGGCATATGTTTGGGTTCAGCCACCAACAACCAAGATGAATACACTACTGTCATTGGCCTCCTCGTCGATGCCCAACATCATCGTATTCATCACCTTAGCGTCTTTCTCGACTCTCAACTAGTCGTTCTCCAGCTCAACAATGTGTACCGTGTCTGCAATCCTTGCCTCTTTCACAAATATCTGCAGGTTAGGCTTTTATCTCGACATTTTGATTTCATTACATTTACACACATTCCAAGACAATTGAATCAAATTATAGATAACTTAGCTAACATTGTGTTAGACTGGCATATATCACATCAAGATACCTCTACGCATACATAGAAATATCAAAAAACCTGTCACAACATATATAAATTAGACATCATCAACCATATTAAACAAAGCACATGTAAACATCACATAGATCCCAAAAATGTATACTCATGTATATATAAATCGATCTACAATACCATCAAAATGTTTACATATAGATATACAAACGTCCGCAGGCCAGCGAAGCACCTCGGTACAAAATGGGCTCACCAGCCTATATACATAATACAAAAATAGATAGAGTGACAATCATGGTGCCTCTAGAGCACCACCTCCTGCCCCTCCCTCCGGCGGTGGTCCCCCACCCACTACTGGTCCCTCTGGACTGGGAGGTAACCGTCTAGTCATAGTAGCACCTGCTACTGCTGCTCACCGCACCACGGCCTGCCATGGTGGTGGAACTCCCACACACTGCTCCAGGATGCCCTCATCCTGGATGCGTGACCACATGCCCTCAGGCACGCCCTATAGCACCACCTCCAGGCGGCGGTGGATATCCTCAAAATCTGCTCTGGCATCCGCTGGAGGAGCATGCGATGGATCGACACCTAGATCATCAAATCAACATCTCCTCACTGCTCTCTCATCCTCAGGAGGTCTCGCCTCGGTGTCCTCACACTGACGTCTCTCTCTTTCCCGCGGTCCTCCTCGCGGCTGTCTCCCCAGCTTCTGGTGAGCCGATGCTCTCAGTAGCTCAACCTCGCGCCCACGAGGTCCCACATATGCACATACAAACAAACAAAAGATAGTATCAACATCTATACCAAATAAAAATGTCATGCTATCTAAAAAAAATCAATACATATCAAACTCATAAACATACCTTGGTGATCAAATACCTCCCCTGGAGGTAACACTATGTCTGGATCACCCCGGAAGTCAACACTAGCATATGGATACTGCAAAATCACCTGCGACATCTGCTGCCACACCTGTGCCACCTCAGCCGTAAAGAAGTGGCCGCCCTTGCCACCACCGTGGTGAACCAAAATTGTTGACCACCACCTCAGTCACGGCTCTCGTGCCCCAGGAGCACCCAATAAAATCCTAGGGTGCAACATAGGCACCCTCTCCAAAAATGAGGCCACTAGGATGGACCCAATGGCAAAGTCCCCTGTATCAGTGGACCGACAATGGTCCAGCTGCCCTACCATCCTGGCATGCAGTGTAAGCCCCTAGGCAAAGTGCTCACTGGCCAGTACCCTCTCCATAATACTCAGATGACCACCACTGATCCGCTGAGTCGCAAGGAACCCATACACCCTCATAATCATCGTTGCTATACAACGATGCACTAGAGCATCCATCGCCCTGATGCTCATGACAGAGCCCGACATAAAGTTCACCCTGGAACAATACCTCTGGCCCACTGTCACTAACACCACGTCCAAAGGTAACACCGGCTCCACCAGTAGGGGCATTCCCGGAAACGGGAGCCCAGTCAAAAAATATATATCATCCACTGCAGTGAAGGCAATCTGCTCTCCCTGCACCATAAAACAATGCAGGTTCGTACTCCACATCCGGATAAGAAACTGCAGGAGATACTCTTGCGCTCGTATCAACGGGCACTCAAAGAACTTCAGCAGCCCACATGCTGCCAAAGTAGCACGAACCCCCGGCTCCTCAATCACCACGGCATCCCTCAGCTGGGACCAATCTCACTCTCGCCAACCGACCGACATCGTGCAAAATGATTGCCTGCAGCCACATAAAACAATCCTAGGTCAGCCATCTTGACCATAAAAAACCATTAAAAAGATAAGTTTTACACCCGTCAACCTTGCCCCCAAGGCACGGTTGTTTAAACCCACAGGCGTGCACATATGCGCACCTGTTCACCCCACAGGCGCGCACATATGTGTGCCTGTCCATTTCATAGGCATGCCTGTCCATTCCACAGGCACGCATGCCCACCCTATAGGGGCGCCTCCATGCGCCCCTATCACAAACAGAGGCGCGCATCAAAGTGCACCTGTCCACTACCCAGCCGCGCACCCATGTGTCGCTGTGTAGCCAACAGACACACATATCATGCGTGCCTTTGCCCCCCCTATGGGTGCCCCCATGCACGGATATTTGGGTAACATGTGTGCACTCATTCGCACCTCTTTCCGGATCTCCCGTGCACTTGGGGGCCCACACCCCTAAAAATCCTTGTACGATCCTCCGTACAACCGCTGCCTAGAAATGAAAAACCTAATTCTATGTAGGATGATTAGACTACTAAACTAAAGCTCGCTAATCCTGGATCGACTGCCTCATTCTCCCAGAATCTCCAAATCTCCTCTGAATACCTCTCGTCCAATCACTCTGGCAGCAAGTACAAATGAGGTGGCAATGTGGGCCCTACAACTATATATAGGCCTTTCTGCCAAACTTCCAATCACCATTCCGGGAGCTCCGGGTGTCCGTTCTTTGATCCGTCTTTAGCCACAGGATCAACATCCCATCATCTACATCAAGACAGTCCCCGGGACACTTTTTATCCTTAGCCCCTGGGGCACCATTTTTTCATACCCCATCCAGGTATGCATGCTCATATTCAAAATTATCAAATAAATGCTCGTATGTTCGATTCTCTTCATATATTTTTCACTTCGGGTATTTGGTTTTCATGTGTGCAGGTACTTGGTCATCATACAACACCGCAACCCCTTCAGGTATATCATTAGCACTGGCATGTAATCATTCCCTCTGCATCTCAATTGCATCTCCAGTCACACCCTCTGACATTTGCCTCTAGGATCTCCATCTCCGGCTTTGCAGTACCAACACCTTCATTTTGCATCTTTGGTACTGTCACCCGGTAGCACTCTCCCCCACATGAGTTGTCTCATTCATAGCACCCTTTTGCACTTTGACACTCATGTTGTTTTTCAACCCTTTAGGGATGGGAGTCCCGATAGTCTTACATCATGTTGTGAATCAACCACATACTCCTTCTCCTCATTTTGCTAGCTTTCCCACTGGACTCCCAGATTATCTCTTCAAGGTTCTATTTTGACTGCACCTCCACAGTATCATGAACCCTCCATTTCATCCATAATTAGTTTGTCCCTCTACAAATTTCCCTTCATTTCACCTACCTCATATAGAAACCCACCCATGGGGCCTCCACCCTCCACCAGTTCTCCAAGAAAATTGTGCCCTATCCGGGCCAACCATATTACATTGGGGCACCCGTTTCTATATTTATACACTCATCCCCAATTATTCTTTATTTATTTGGTACATTGTAAAAAGCCTTTGTTTTCAGCATTTACATTACCTTTTTGTTGTCACCTTTGGCGACCTTCTTCCATTTTTGGCAAACGCAACCCATGTCGCCCTTGGTTGGGGCACCCCTTATCATCTACCCTTGTTTACATCGCCCATATACTCTGAGTATCCCACAGGCCACTTACCTCTGCCCTCTGAGTTTGTTCACTTTGTCCCGCCTCAGGCACAACTTATCCCATGTCTTGTTGTCTCCCTGACACTCGACTTAGTTGCACGGTTGCAGCCACTTATCCTTCGCATATACCCCCAACCAAGGGTAGTCTTGAGTCTTCATACATCTTGACATCGACCATGTACCTCCTCCAGTTCATCACCTCACCTAGTAGATTTCATGAAGCCCTTTGCATCTGGGAGTCGCATCCCCCTTTTTGTCGACATCAACACAGTTTTCCAGAAGGGTGACAGTATCTTGACTCTCATTACCTTTCCAATGAGAGATATCGGACGACACAGGGAGAACCACAATTGCTCCCTGCTGTCGTTGACCCCCGTAACATTCGACTTCAACACTTTCTCATGTTACGGTGGGTCTTACTTTGCGACTATTGCAGTTATTTCTTATATTTGCCGAAGACCTCTAAACTTGGCTGGGCTATCAATGCCTACAAAATCTGTGATATTTCTTACAAATGTCACTACCTACTATTTAGAGTATGTTCCTCCACAGAATTGTCTTCTTCCTTTATCACGACTTCCCCTGAGGGCGCTGCAGTTGTCTACATCAACACATCATTCCTTTTTTGAGTTACATGACACAAGCATGGGGCATGCCTGCCTCATTTGTACACAATTTATTTTTTACACACCTTATGGAAGGTTGGGTTCTATAGATTCCCTTCTCCCTCCAATGGATAACTCTTGACAATCCCACTATCGCTCCCTCTTACAACGAAACTCTCAGTAAAAGAAACATTGATGGATTTCGGCTATACGTATGCTCCTAACCTCATCCATTAGGGGGCATCTGTTATCACTGAAATTTTGTCTGCAAATGGTTACAAGAATTCAACATTGCCAAACAGTTATGAGGTCACCCATTGATCTAAAAATGGAATGTACTTGTTTAATCACCAAAAATGGCTGAACATAGCCTCCAAACAGCTCCAGCACTGAAATGGCCCTGGTGGCCCTGAAAGCTTCCCTGAAGCAAAATCACCTACAAATGACCTCAGATGGCTCTGAAACCTGCTCCATTGGCTCCAGAAGGTCGAAGAGACCCAAAATCGACCAAAAAAATGTGAAGGAAGGTTTTCCCTAGCCCAAGATATGGCCAAAACTGATTCCTCCTCCTTTTCTCCACTAAATTAGGCATAGCTGGAGTTAGTTTAGCTAAAAATAGCCAATGAGCCAAAAAAGGCGGACTCCCGCTCCAAAAACGCACCCAACTGATTGTCAAACAAATCCACGTGCGCCATTTTAACAAAGGAATGTATTGTGGCCATATGAAATCATAATACGACCAAGGGCTAAAAATTGAAACCATTCCCCGCGCGCCATTACTCGGTCATGTGGTACTGTGTATAAAACCGTGGGTAACCTTTTTAATATACCACGCCCATTTCATATATTTAACTCTACGCGAATCTGTGTTTTAAACCGTGCAACAAATGTTATAGTTGGTGGTTACATGGATATGGATATAACCCGTGGCATCAAATGGTAAACGGAACCATTGGTTAACCCCGCGCCAATAAAATCCGGTCACATATAAATGTTATATAATATATAACCGTGCAATTGAAATACATTTCGTTGTTTTTTTTCAATACATATATAATGTATGTGTAGAACCTGCCGCGCGCCAACAAACATGCCATGGTCATATAAACGCTAATGGAACCGGGGGTCGGGGCTTGCCCCGGCCCTAACCCCCGCCGACAGAAACTATATTCAAACTTAAATGCTTTTAATCCCATTTGATAAATAAGAAATGACACGCGGCGTAGTGGTTGGCGGACCTAATTAAAACCTTGAACGTGGCGAGAGGTCCGGGGGTCGAACCCCACGGACCATAAAAATTTTAATAAACCAACATTAGACCAAAAATGAGGGGACACGTGGCGCCCTCCGATTGGGCCACGTGTCCTCATACCATTGGCCCAAAATGTGACACGTGTCGCCATACCATTCTTTCAAAAGTAACCAATCACCGAATGCCACGTCATCTGCCAAGTCACCGTACGAATGCCACATCATCAATGCCACGCTGGATGCTGACGTCACCCTGGTGCCACGTGTCACCCATCCAATGGTGACACGTGTCACCTCAAGATTGGTCAAACTGTCAATTGAAAAGCCCATAAATGCATGCCATGTGTCAGCACCTGGAGTCACCATGTGTCCTGTACGGACATGCCACGTGTGCTGTACGGCCTTCCACGTGTCCTGTACGGACTATACGGACAGGTACAGTCAGCATCAAAATTTTGCCTGTTTGGCTCGGCGAACAGAAGGCGATAACTTCTTCATACAGACTCCATTTGCGAAAGTAAATATACCGCCAGAATTAGGAGAACGAGACGGACGCCATGGCACCATTTTCGTCGCATTCCGAGCACTTTGAAAATTGAGCATTTTTTAGACCCCTGGTCCAGATTCTGATCACGCCTTCCCACTGAAAGGCTTTTGGACCCACAAAAGCTTACAATCATCGATCTGAGCTTCAATACTCTTCTTCTTTCAAGTTATATTCACTGATTCTACTTGAAAAGATTTTTCGACAATCACCTGGGTGTCTTGACATGCCTTGCACTGCAACTGGCCATGTCAC
Source organism: Picea abies (assembly GCA_900067695.1). Classification (NCBI taxonomy): domain Eukaryota; kingdom Viridiplantae; phylum Streptophyta; class Pinopsida; order Pinales; family Pinaceae; genus Picea; species Picea abies. The sequence continues at coordinate 11,592 of CBVK0101227869.1, forward strand.
TCGATCACTGCTCTCTGGCTGCTGCTGACCCACTGTTCTCTCTGTAAATGGAAGACTGCCAGCCTTCCCACTGAGAATCAAGTCCCTCATGTGAACTTCTTTGGCGTCAACAATCCGCTCTCTAATGGCTGCAAATTTTCTTGCGACATCTTGTCACAAGCCAAGAAAAACAACAATCCTGAAAATGAATTATACAAGACTGAAATATAAGGACAGCAGAATCTTTTTGCTCTTCAAGTAGCTGTCGCATCTTGTGCTTCATCAAAGCACATGGTGTTATCCTCCATCTCAATGTACTCAAAATGACTTACAAGACAACAACACCATTGACTCAACATAAGTCAAGAAATATGAATGACATACACAGTCGTTAAGCAAATTCGACACAAGTCGAGTCTCATGTAAAACATGTCAACCATCCAAAATGACAAGTCTAAAGACATGATAAACAATCATGCGACAATCATGACTCCTCCATGATGACAATCCTCAAGTTCATTGATTTATGCACCTTAAAAACCAAATGCATATGCATAGTTTCTTCAACTCTCTTTCCTGTAGAAACATAGGTGCTTAACCCAACGCATGTGGGTACTAATGAGCTGAACATGAACAGCATATGTGGCTGTAATGAAATGGACAGCAAACTCCTCTTTTACATGTTCTTGAATGAGGGGTATCAACTAAGTATGCATTCAAATGAAAATGCATTCACATGCAAGCTTGCCTCTACCAAATGATGACAAACTGCTGCTACTTCTCAAACTTCAACAAAAGTGAAATGCTAAGGCTGAAATGTACCTCTATACAGAAAAAAATTCAAGCCTTAACTATGCAAGAAAGCAATCCACTTCTTACCAAGCCAACTCAATGGTGAATCCTTATGCTGAAAGTGGTCTTCTTGTGAATCGTCTTGTCTCACCTCAATGATGGAATCTCCTCTTCCATTCTTGTCAATCTTTTCACCCAACTGCTTCTTGTGCCTTGGATGAGAGGTTGGATGTAATGTCCAACATTGGTCAATGATATGACCTCTCCTCTGACAATGGCTGCAAATCTTTTGCATTTTCTCTTCATGTTGCCTTTGCTTGGAAAGTTTCCTGAAAATGGACTTTCTTTTCCAACACTTGGAAACACGATGGTTATTTAAACCACAAAATGTACATGGTATTTTTCCATTGTTACATGCAGATCTATTATGTTTGACATAATCAAAAGCAATGGAATTAAAGGCAGATTTATACCTTGAACATTCACCTTTGTTTCCGCTTTGAGGAGGTGAATCGGAAGTGTCACAAGCTCTCTTCTGAAGACTCTCAAATCTGCTCTTGTCCTCATGGCTGTCACAAGCTTTTTGCTTCACACATTTGCATTCATCTTGAATACAAATCTTGCATGCGGAAGAGTTTGAACTCTCATCAAAAGTTTTTGAACTTTCACCTTGAAAACCTTCTTGAGGAGGTGAACTTGAAACAAAAATTGTGCTTGAAACTTTTTCATTAGTTTCCTCATTCTTGGAATTAGTTTCATGAATTCTTTCATAACCAAGACCCAAATACTTAGGTCTCTCTTCAACCACAATAGGCTCAATAATGCCTTGTGCATTCTTGCCTAACCCTTTGCCTTCATAGCCCATTTTTAACATTAATTTGGACCCTATTCCTTTAGTGTGGTTTTCAAAAACACCAAAGCAATCTTCTTGTGAAGTATTTGAAGACAAACTGACATTACATACCTCATGTGCATGCATGTACTGTGTAAGGGTTTATTTTGCTTCTTGGAGTTGTTTCTCCATCTCTTGCAACTTTTCAAGAAGTTGTTCTTTTTCCTCCTTCATGGCCACCAACTGCTCTTGAAGGACAATGCTCTCTTCCCTGTCTTTCCACAACTCTTGTACCATATCCTTCATGGTTAGCAAAGCATTAAACATTTCTTTGTCAAAGAGTTTAGAATTGGAAGATGTAGGAGAACTATTCAAGTTTAAAGCTTCCTCCATTTGCAAGAAATCCAACTTTAACACCAAAACTTGCACAATACCAACAGCTACAACTCAAGCTAACATTGGCAAATACATGAGCAAAATAAACTGTGCTCTGATACCATCTGATCTGAAAATGGAATGTACTTGTTT
>CBVK0101227874.1:0-10775 GCA_900067695.1 Picea abies
TCCTAATTAATCAAAAAATCATAAGAAAATACTAAGCTACACTAATGAAATTTGATACAACAACTTATACTACACTACTTGACAAAAAAATTATATAGCAATTAAGAAATTTATACTGTAGAGTTTATATCATAGAAACTTAATACAAGAAAACAAAAATTTATGCTACAAGAAAATATAGCAGTTAATGTTGTTCAAAACTATCTGAATTCAATTCAATCTATTGCATTGCTACAAATTTTAGGTACTCATAATGAATTCATAATTTTTAATCCAACTATAACAAGAAAGCTTGAGAAAAATTAAAAATAAATCTTAATCTACCCAATGCATAGAAGTAAATGCCTAGAACAAAAATGGAAATAAATGACTAGAATTAAACTTGGAAATTTAAGATAAATGACAAAAACCTACTTTAGAAATGTAAGTTAAAGGATAGAAGTAAAGTTTTTCTGAATAGGAAATGGAAAAGAATAACACTAAATAAATATTGCAGAAGAAAATAGGATTGCCATGGTTGTAGTGTGGCCCTTGCTCTACAATCTGTTGAATGATCCATGTACTAACTCAACTAACCACTAGTGAAAACAAGATTCAACAAAGAGAGTTTGTATTTCAAAAAGATGCATTCATAGTCCAAAAATAACGAACCCCCTTAGGTTCTTTCTCTTGTTTCCTTATACAAAAACCCCCATGAGTTCTTAATCGGTTGCTCATTTTCAGGAGATCAACCAAAAGCTATTTTTAACTACTTTCTTTAAAAAGAAATGGCTTAACAACTAACTATTTAACTGTTTTTCACAAGTGACATTTTACACTTAACTAAATGAATCCAAGTGTATGTGTATGGGCACTCTTATAAATAGTGCTCAATAGGTCCTATGCAACATCATGCATAATCATCCAATACTTCATCAACAACTCCAACAGATCCTGATAAAAATTGAACACGCATCTTTTAAGAACCTCAAATGTTGAAACAATTTATAAATTATGAAAGGTTTCACTTTATATATATCAACTTTCAAAACCCCAACAAACCAGGCCTTGACGGGGAGGTTCCAGGAGATGTTTTTTCATTAGAGGATAAGCACATTGAAAACTCCACGGTGAACAATGGAAGGTTATGGCTGAGGCATCGGGTGTGGGTTTGGTTGGCGGTCACATGCAGCCATTTCGCTCAGGAATTGAGGCACTTTAGTTTGTATGAGGCGACAATATGATAATGGGAGCTAGGTGTACCTAGGTGCAAGCATATCCCTAGAGGTTAAAGGTGGAGTCTAGAGATATAATGGATCGTGATGTTGTTGAATATGATGCAGAGGACTTGGGTATGGATGACATATTCCCATCAAATATGGATTTTATCATAATGTAGCACTTAAAACGATTTGTGGACTTGTCATAGCTTGGAGCATTGGATATGTCATCTCTGTGTGATCCCGAGACATCATTCCCTAGGTCGGGTTCGATATCTAGTTGGGAAAGTGGGGGTGTTTCGAAAAACACATTGGAAACTGGTTCACACACTCCACATGAGGTTTTGGGTTTGGAGGGATCCCAAGCTGGATCAGTCACGTCTCCTTTGCATGTCACACACTCATCAATGGAGGTGTTGAATCCTTGTGACCCTATGAAGCTTTCTCCTGAGAAGGATAGTGCCAAATATCTGAAAACTAGGAAGGGGAGGTGTTGGAAGGTGAGAAAAGAAAGGTATAAAATGGTGGTGGGTGACGACATGGCGATCGGGGCCATCCCGAATATAGTGGGGAGGAAAACTGTTGGCTACTTCTATGGAAAAATTTTCACTTAGTCGGCTTTAAAAATATAGTTAGAAGAAAACTAGGTGAGGTTTATGGGTTATTGTCATGTATACTACACCCTTGTGCGAGCCTAGATTTGCTTCATCTTCCAGCGGCATGAAGATTTAATGGAATTTTTTAGTCATGTTTAGGGTTGGGGGCCATTGGGTATTGTTCTCAAAGAATGGTCGATTTCCTTTGAACCAATGAGAGACGTCATGTCTCCTTCAAAGGTGTAGGCGATTTTGTTGAACCTCTGGGATTCTAGCATGAAGAGGTCCTCAAGGCAATTGGAAACAACACAAGAAAATTTATCATCCTAGATCTGGGATGGGAGACTCACACAGACCGAAGGTGGGCATGTTTGCAAATTGAGGTTGATGTTAGATATGGTCTGCTTGACGAGATCGAGCTCGTATGGGGAGTTTTTTCATGCCGATAAAAGATAGACTATCGGTGAGTTCCATTTAGGTGCTTCAAATGCCATGAAGTAGGACACTTGCAAGCTCAATGTAGGAAACCACCTTCACATTTCCCTCCTTTAACCAAATTTTGGAAAAAAAAACAAGTAGTGGTTGACGTCGAACCAGAAAAGGTGGAAAAAGCAGAAGACTGGGATAAGAGTGGAAATAATCATGCATGGTTCGACTCTCCATGTGTCAAATCCCCAAAGGATCATCAAGATGGAATCTCTAGTAAGAATTATTGCCTAGATGGTCTAGTTTCATCCAATTCTATAGAAGTTTCTTTGAATCTCACAAAGGTTCAAGGTCATTACCCTCGTATTCATGTCACACCGACGTCCCCTCAAAAAATTCCACCGTAGACAATGATTGAAGGTCCTCTTTCAAATTTCTAGTTTCTCATGAATGGGTTTTTGCCCCATCCAATGTCTTAACAAAGGGAGGCCTCGGACTCGCTTGGGGATGATTCATGGTCTTTTGCCCAGTCGGTTTCATCCTCCCTTTGTCCTAGTTCAAAACCCTCTATTAAATATGAATACCTTTTGCGATCCAAGGTAAAGAAGGGGCCAGGGGAGGAGTGTTTTAAGGGTCTGGCCTTGGAAAAAGGTCACAGGGGTCAAGTTGGGAGGAAATAGGTTATATATTTGGTGCAAATTCAAGATGTTAAAGAGATTAGAAGCGAAAAACAAAAAACAATAGTTTAGGCCCTTAGAGCATGGAAATCTCGGGAAAATATTCCCAAATGATTGTGCTCTCCTTCAATGCTAGAGGAGTTGGGGAGCTCCTAAAATCCTTTCCCTCAAATGTCTGGTCCAATCTTACAATCCAAATGTTCTTATGATTCAATAGACGATGTGTAGTGGAGATAAGGCAGTGGAGGTTTTTAGTAGTTGGTTAAAGGGATGGTCTTTCTATTCTATCGATGTTGTGGGCCTCTTTGGAGGTTTATTGATGGCTTGGAGCCCTCACGTAAAGGTGAATTCCACGTCAACTTTACCTTCTTGCACAGTGGTACAGGTAATGGACAGATTGTTAAAATGCTCTTTAAATCTATTAAATGTGTATGGTTTGTATTCTAATAATTTCCCTTTCTAGAAAGGTCTAAGTGGGTCAGGCATTATGAACTCTAAAGACATTATTCTAGGAGGGGACCTAAATTTCATCCTTTCCTTAAAAGAAGTATGGGGGCTAAGCCCATGTCAATATCATCAAGAAAATATTTTCTCGCATTGGATGGAAAAATACTAGTTATTTGATATGGTTCCCAAAACATTGTCCCAAACTTGGTGTAATGGAAGAAAAGGAAGGGGCCTGGTTTCCAAAAGACTTGATTGGTTCCTAATCTCTGAGGGGCTGATCGATAATCCCTTGTCCTTCAAATCTCAAGTGGAGATAGGTGTAGTTCCAATCATTTTTCCATTGTCTTGGAAGTGTCCAAAACTGGTCCTCGGTTGCCTTCCCCGTTGAAGTTTAACCAAGAATGGCTTAAGGAAGTGGACTATAAGAAGTTAGTATCATATTCCTAGATTCTGTTGGAAGATGAATTGGGTCTTTCTTTCATGCAACAATTTGCAGAAAACCTTAGCAAAATAAAAAATAAAAAAGTCACTTCTTCTTGAACTAAAGGTTATAGGTTGAAATATTCAGCATTTGTTCAGGAGGTGGAATCAAAATTAGGTGCACTTCTTATTGATCGAGAAGTTGTCTCATTAACGGAGGAAGAAGAAAGTAAGTTAAGGTGCTCGTATGAGGAAAAAACAAGACTTGATAGCGGTGGAAGAATCAAAATGGTACCACAAAAACAGGGTGGTACAAATTCGTGAAGGGGATAATAATATGAAATTTTTTCATAAATTTGCTAGCTGTCGGAGGATAATAAACTCCATCTAGGAAATTAAGGACCATGAAGGGCATTTGGTGACTTTAGTTAGTGATATAGTTGAATTTGGTAAAGGTTTATTCTCTAGTTTATTTAAGGATCAAGCAGGATTCCCCATCTCATAAATCATTAATGTTATCAATCTCTTTCCTAAATCCATCACGGAATATATGAACGAGTCTTTACAAGCATAGATGACAGAAAAGGAAATCCATTCCACCTTATATTCTTTCCAAAAATGTAAAATTCTTGGTCCTGATAGCCTCATCTATTTAGTGTTAGTTTTTTGTAACTCGAAGGTACTTCTGCATTGGCGGTGCCCAACACGCGAAACTGACGAGCAAATGTTTCTCTTAAGTGAGTTTATAAAGTGACTTTATCAAGTGATTTTATAAAGTGAAGTTAGGGTCTTTTTAATGGGTAAAAGTGACTTTATGAAGTTTGGGTCACTTAAGTGATTTAGGGTCACTTAAGTGATTTAAGTGAACTCAACAAAAGATTAAGTCACGACCATTCATCTCAAGAGGGAAAGATCTAATCTTGACCATCTATCTCCTTGGAGATATAGGGTTAGGGAAATTACTTATTAATGAGTGAATAAAGGAAATATTTGAGGGAGATGGGGGCGCACTTTTCAAGGAGAGCTTGAGTGGGAATGTGAAGAGACACACTCTAAGAGAGACTAGAGAGATTAAGCTAAAGGAGAAAGGAGAAGACAACAAGAGAAGGGGTGCATATCTCAAGGAAGAGAGGGCACACATTTCAAGGAGTAATCTCATCATTGAATTGGTATGTAAAACAGAACCTTCATGCAAACTGTATAGCTTACTTTGCCACTAAAATTGAGGCACTTTGGGTGCATATTTTGAGACAGATTTGCATGAATTTCAAGGCACCTTGTTGTTGTAAATCTGTACTGTCCGTACCTGAAAGTAAAAATTTGGGCGTTGTTTTCGAGAGTGTTGTTACAACAATTAAAGGGTGACAAGCCGTATAATAGGGGTTGTGCATCTTGATTGTTCTTGCTGCACAGAGATCGAGGTGTTAGTTTGCAACAAATTTCTAAGTGGTTGGACTATGTATTTGAGATAAGTACAGTGATTTAATAAGCTGAAAAGTACTGTTGTAACTTATGAGTATTTTCCTTCATGAGATCAATACGAAAGATCTCTCCTTAGTTGGTTTTCCCTTCAGGGGTTTTCCAAGGTTATTGCCTAGTCATCTAGTGTCAAATGTGGTGATAGTTTTTCTGTTGTTCATTGTTATTTTTGTTGCTATATTTTTCAGATCTTGGTCATTTTGTATTTCTTCTCATAGTTACAGTTGAATGCTTGTGTTAATGTGCATTATTGGTGAATGATTATTGGAGGTTGAAATCTTGTTATTGACTAAGTGTTTGTCTAGTAATTTTTCAACTTTTAGGTTTTTATGATTTGCTCAAATCATATTTGCTAAAAGTTGTATGTGAGTGTCAAGGATCTGGAAAAATATGGGGATCTTTTAAGACAACTTTCTTGTCCCTTATTCCGAAGAAACAAGCCCCTTCCTCCTTTGAAGAATTCAGACCCATCGCCTATTGTAATTTGATCTACAAACTCATTGAAAAAATCATAGCAAATCATATCAAACCCATTTTTAGTGAAATCATTTCACATGAGCAGTATGGTTTTTTATTTAAGAGACAAATTCATGATGTCATTTCCCTTACCTAAGAAGCCCAACATTCCATGAAGTTAAAAAGATCTCATCAATTTTAGTGAAGCTTGACCTTTCTAAATCCTATGATAAGGTGAATTGGACCTTGTTCGGACTTTCCCTAATACAGATGGGAATGAATCTGAAGTCGGTCAATTGGATTATGGGATGCATTGAATCCTCCTCTTTTGTAATCCTCGTAAATGGGCTCCTTCCCACTTCTTTAGTTCATCCCAAGGGATTAGAAAAGGATGTCTTGTGTCCCCCTTCATCTTCTTAATCATTTTTGAGAGGCTCAGTTTGCTTCTAAAGAATTCCCGAAGGGATGGTCACTTGAAATGGATGAAAATCACTTCTTTAGAGATCTCAACACATTTACTTTTCATTGACGATGTGATTCTTTTTGGTGCAGGGTCACTATTGGAATTTCAATCTTTGAAGAATATTATGGATATTTTATGTTTATCAATAGGGATGCAAGTCAACTAGAAAAGTCAATCTTTCTAGACTATGGATTACAAGAGGAAGTATCAGCTTAGCTGGAGGTGCTCTTGCCATTTTCAAGGAAAATTGTAGATGAAGGATTAAAATATTTGGGCTTTGTGCTCAAGTCCAATTATTACCATTTCATAGACTGGATTTGGTTGTACAAAAAGATTCAAACGAGGATATATTTTTGGGTGCATCGATGGTTATAAAGGGGAGGGAGATTAATCCTTATGAGCTCAGTATTGAGCAGCATCCCAGTGTATTGGGATTCAATTGCTAAAATACCTAAAGGCATTTTATCCAAAATAAGAAAACTATGTTTCCATCTCTTGTGGGATGAGAATAAAGAAAAAGGAGAAATCACTATGGCTAAATGGTCAAAGTTAGTCATGCCCAAGGAACTAGGGGGATGGGGCATCGAAAACCTTTATTGGTTCATCAAATCCCTTGCAGCTAAAAGTTTATGGAGACTGATCCATAACAATATGTTATGGAGCAGAGTAATGGCATCAAAATACATCCAAGGCATGACATTCGTAGAGTGGATAAGATTTCCCAGGAAATATTTTCTCAACAGTTCGATCTGTTGGAAGGAAATGGTTGAAGATTTTCCATTGATTGGAAGTTGGTTAGTCAGGAGCATGGGGAATGGTCAAAGTATAAGGATCGGGAAAGATCCTTGGGTAAACTTAGGGGAGGGATACAAACTCGCAGAATTCTTGTTGAGCATTCTTTATGAAGGATGCCTCGATTGGAGACATTGATCGCATAGGCAGAAGTTTGTGGAAGTAGATCAATCTCTTATATCTTGCAAATGAGAATGTCGTATTATAGGAGGGATACTTAAAAATATTAAATTCTAATTTTATCACTCTCTAGGAGGATGTAGAGGACGTGCTATTTTGGACAAGAAATGAGAATAATGGTATTTACACAACGAAGTTGGGTTATCATGTGCTAGAAGAGGAAGATTTCAACGAGGATAGGAAATGGTGGTGGAAATTTATATGGGAAACCAATGTGCCAAACAAAGTAAATATATTGCTATGGTTGGTGATGGGAAATAAGATCTTGACCTGGTACAATGGTTTGAAAAGAGGTTGGATTGGCCCCAACAGATGCTCGCTATGGAAATCAAAAATGGAATTAGTGAAACACCTATTCATCCATTGTCCATATGCACAGTAGTTATGGAACGATCTTGCAAATGAATTCAAAATACGCACTCATGTTCTGGGAGGCGTTTTGGCAGTATGGCTTAAGACTTGGAAGGAGGATTTGGAAAATAAAGAATTTATGTCTATCCCATTTTTAATGTATATTTTTTATGGTGGTCCAGGAACAATTGTGTTTTTCAAGATAATTTTTTTACCTATAGAAGTGATGGTAGGTTTGATCAACAAGCTCTCAGTGGAAACAACTAACTGTATACTGAAATATCAATCTTGTATATTGAAATATCAAAAGAAAGAACTAATTGTAGACTAGTGTCTCCATTGGGCTTGGAGTCTTTATTCGATCTACTTAAACACGCCAAAATGAACAATATGTATAGTTGAATCAATCATGGGTCTTTATGTAAAATAATTCTTTAGAAAACGTCCATTTATTGGACCCCTAAATATCTCACTTTCATCCAAATTTTACAAGACAAAGGTGTTATTATTCAGAATTTTGGCTATTTTAAAAGGACCAAACCACAAATTTTCGAACTTACCATGTTTTGATTCTTCTTCCCTCATGGCATCCCACCTCAGAACAAGGTCTCCTATTTCAAAATCATATTTTTTAGTCTTTGTATCAAATACTGCCTTGACCTTGCTCTAATGAGCTTCAGATTTATCATTAAGCATTTCTCTTTTATGCTGGACTTCGATGATTTGAAAAAACCTTCTTTGAATGCCATGTGGTTCTTCCAACTCCTCTTGCAAATATTTAAGTACAGGTAGACCAAGTTGGGTTGGAAATATGTCATCTTTACCGTAGACCATCTAGAAAGGAGAGGTTCTAATTGACTTTTTGGTGTTGATCCTATCAACCCATAAAGAAAACTTCAGCATGGAATCCCATGATATTTTGTTTTCTGCCAACAACTTCTTAATGATTCTGACAAGTATTTTGTTTGAGGATTCAACTAATCCATTACCATGTGGATAATAAAGGGTAGAATGAGCCAACTTAATGTTATAATTTCTGCAAAATTCAACCATAGAAGTAGACTTGAATGCTTAAGCATTGTTTGTAATCAATTTCCTAGGGCATCCAAACCTTGAGAAAATATTTCCCTCCAAAAAGCTCATTATAACCTTATATATTGCATTCCTAGGAGGGATAGCCTTGATCCACTTCGTAAAATAATTTGTGGTTGTGAGTATCCATATGTGTTTCCTAGAAGAAGGTGGATGAATTTCTCCAATGAAATCGAGGCCCCACTATTGAAAAGGTCCATTTGCAATTATAGATTTCAAGGGCAGAGAAAGCAACTTATGTTTTTCTACAAACATCTGGAATTGTTCACATGCTCTGACCTGGGCAAACACATTAGAAAATATCACAGGCCAATAATATCTTGTCCTCAAGATTTTGAAAGTTGTGGCTTTCCAATGGTGATGTCCTCCACAAACTCCTTTGTGTAAATCAACCAGAACCTGCTTTGTTGCTTCCTCATCAATACATCTCAATAAAACTCCATTAGGGTCTCTCCAAAACACAACCTAATTAATTATGCAATGTCTCACAACTTTGAGTTTCAAAGACCTCACCTTAGACTTATCAAAATCAGGGGGAGGTTGAAGATTTTGCAAAAATTGAACAATATCTTTATACCGGGATGAAGAAAGATATTTTTCCATTACCTATAAGCTCCTTCCTTCAGTTTGTGAAACTAAACCATCTGGTTGAAAAAAAATGTAATGCAACCCAAGAGCTTTACAATTTGATTCAGCAAGCATCTTGGCAAGACCCTATCCTTTGATCAACTTTGTAGGTTTTATGACCAAATCATATTCCAAGAGTTTGGTTATCCATCTTCCCCTTTTTCCTTCACTATATGGTTGTACAAGTATCTCTTTCACAACACTACTAGGGACATAAGCAATTATAATGGAACGCAAAATATAAACCCTGAATGATTTCAATGCCTTGACTAAGGCATAAGCCTACTTTTCCATGATGTCATACTTCAGTTCTGCATCTCTAAGAGTCTTGCTGAAGAAAGAGATAGGTTTCTCATCAGTTCTGCATCTCTAAGAGTCTTGCTGAAGAAAGAGATAGGTTTCTCACACCCTTCATCATTCCTTAGTTTGCAAAGTTATAAAAATATGCCAAATGTTCTTCATGTGTGACCTCTCCTTCTCCATAAATCTAGGCAGATATTTCATATAGTCTGCATCTGGGAAAGCATATAAAACTTGGGGCAACACCAAGGGTGCATATCTGGCAGAAATGATAGCATCCATCCTATTAGCAACCATGGTGTGAATAGTTGGAACAAGAGATTTAGGAGGAGAGGATGAGTGTGAAGTATGAGCTGAAACTGGGGTATAAACCTTACGAAGTGATGAAGGCTCAGAAAGGGTCTTTTGGGACTCTAAAAATCCTTCAATGGCCAGGATATTATTGAATACTTGAATCTCAGGTTTAACTCTCCGAGAAGTGCATATCTGAGATAAGGATGAAGATAATATCTGATCAATCTCTTCTTTGGTATATGTAGGATAAGGATGAAGATAATATCTGATCAATCTCTTCTTTGGTATATGTAGGGCAATATTTTAGGGCTTTAAGTTTGAAGAGTGTATCTTCATCTTCTGCTTTGATAAGTTCATAAAATATTCTCCATTGTTCCACTGTTATTTCATTTAAGGAAATTGTTGCAAGTAGAACTACTTCTGAAGGCTGGATAACAGGTTTTTATTCAATCACAGGCACTAACTCTTCTTTAGGAACAACAATGGGTTTTTTGGAAGCATAAATTGATTCTTCGGAAGAAGGAGACTTGCCTTTAGAAGATGAAGACTAGCCTGGAGTATCTCTTGATTTTCTTAATAATTTTTCAGGATTTGATACTGCTGGAGTTGGCTTAGGATCTGGAGTATCTCTTGATTTTCTTAATAATTTTTCAGGATTTGATACTGCTGGAGTTGGCTTAGGATCTGGGTTGGCTCTGGTCACTTTCTTTCTCGAAGATAAAGTTGATACTGAGGATTTGGTAGGCTTAAACTTCGGTCCCTTCACTTCTCTTTTAGGAGCCATAAATTCTGCAATTGAGTCACCAGGTGAAAAATATGAAGTCTACTTCTATGTCCAAATCTTCTTCACCATCAAGAGTTAGTATTTCTCATTGTCGTTCTTCCCAGGGATAGATATCTTTGTTTCTCCATCCCTGACAATGATGCCAAAAGATGTTAGTCCCTAAAGTTGTCCTTGACTGCTAAGGGCAAGCTA
>CBVK0101227882.1:0-12630 GCA_900067695.1 Picea abies
TAGCCTGTGAAAATCTGCTCATGCGCTGGTGAAAGTGCAGATTTTTTCAAAATCAACTTTCTCGGTCATGGAAAGTTTGTTTTGCATGTTTAAATAGTCGAATGACATCTACAGAAGCTAAGATATCCAATGATGTTTTCAGATCTTCATTTGGAGCTTGGGAAGGGATTGAAAAGTGCCTGCAATTTTAAGTATCCTTCTTTCCATTTGTAATTCAAAACTCTAAACGATCTTTTGTGAACAATGTCTGATATGGAACCAAAGATTTGATTTGATGTTGCCAACCCGGGAGTACAGCCTCTGTTAGCTGTTGATAATCTTGACTTTCCTCAGCGCGCGACTTTGTGAAAACCGCTCAATAGCTGTGGAAAGTATGCACTTTCAACAGCGCGCCTCTTTGTAAAAAGCACTCCTTAGCTGTGGAAAGTATGCACTTTCAACAACGCATGACCTTTGAAAAACTGTTCCTTAGCTGCGGAAAGCATGCACTTTCAACAGTGCACGCTCAACTTTTGGACACATGTTAGCTGATGAAAGTGTAAAATGAAAATTTTGAAAAGAAGACTTTATGGGTCAAATTATTTTCTTAAGACAAAACCAAAACTTAAGTTTTGCAGCTAAAAAGACTCAACAATGAATTGAGGAAACTATCAATAGCCATGCTATCCACCATAAAACCCGACCAAAATGACGGTGCTATTTTGGGAGATAACAACATATTTATTACTAGTGGAAGGATCCTTACTTACTTGGGCTGGCTTCTTTCATCCTCCTTGTCTTCTTTTTCCTGCTGGTTGAGCAAAGCCATCCTTGTCTTTGCCGCTTTTTGGGTTCCCTTCTTTGTGAACAACATTGAGGGGGCACTCTCTGAAGAGATGACCGTGTTCGTGGCATTTCCTGCATCTGAATGGAATATGTTCGTAGTCGATGGTTTGGGTCCAATCCTCGTCATGATATTCAAGAATTATGGAACACGGTAACAGCTTGGCAATGTTCAGGTACACGCAGATGCGTGCATAAGAGGTGTAACGCCTCTGCTTGGTGGCTTCTGAAGACTTGACATATATTCCGATGGTATTACCTATGCCAGCCAATACCTCTTCCAACCAGAATTCCTGGGGGAGAGAGTACAGTCTAATCCATATAGGTGCATGGGAAAATTCTTCCTTTTCAGGGCTAAACTTCTCGGTCCAGAATCTTAGGAAGAGTCTTGTTGAGTTATAGAAATAAGGCCCTCCATCAAAGATGCGATTGCGATCCTCAAGGTTGTGCAATATGATTGTGAAGAAGCCCTTGGAGCCTAGTTGTAGTTCATAGTGTCCTTTGGGCTTCCACCAATATTGTATCCATTTGATCAGGTCACACTCTGAAGGCCAAAGCCCTAGGAATTTTCCTACTAGGGCGTAGTCTCTCATATATTGCTTTTGCTCTTCTATGCGTGGTGAGCTAATGATGTATTTCAGTGCCTGAGGCGCTTGTGGGATGCATTTGCCTGGCATCCATGGAGTTGACGCTGTAGCTGGGATAGTCACGTTCTCTGGATCAATATCCATCTCCCGATCCTTGAAGGTTCCTTTCGCCAGATGTTTTGAGCGCAGATCTGGTGGGGGCTCAAAGTTCGGTCGTTTTATACCTTCTCTAGAGCCTCCATTCGCGGTGGCCTGGCTATAAGAGGCACCGATCGACCCTCCTTCCTTCCGAGACATGAGCCCCAGTGGGGCTAGAGTTGTAGCAATGCGACACAGTGCAGCTGAAAAACCCTAAACCCTACATGCGCGTCGACTCAGCCTTGGGACAACATGTTTAGATTGACCTCAGCTACTTTCATTGTTATAAGAATCATAATATCTTAAAATCTTATGAGTTGGGTTACATTTTTTAATTAATGAATTATTTTTTTTATAAACAAATATATTTCAATAATATTTAACATTTATTAAAAATAAAATAAAAAAACTATAAATTAATTAGTTTAAATAAATATTTAAAAAATAATTTAATAAAAATTATTACATATTTTATAAATTAAATTAGATTAAATAAATATTAATTAAATATTTAAGTAAATTAGTTTAAAAACATAAAGTACAAGTAAAAAATAATTAATATAAAATATAATAAGCTTTTAAAGATTATTTTAAATTCTAGTCAAATCAAAACATGTATTTTTTTAACAAGAACCAGGGAATATTTTATTAGTAAAGATGGAGACAAGATCACATCACAACGGTACATAAAAAAGAAGTGTTGTTCTTCAATTTACATACCCTTGAAGGGTTACATAGAGCATGAGATTGTGGGCTTGATAATACTATAGATACAAAATGTTTATGATGAAATGACTAGTGTAGGTTCTACAATAATTGCCTAAGTATAATTTGACTTTATAAAGCATAAGTACTAGTGACTAAAAGGGTCAAAAAAACTGATTATGTCAACCCGATGGGTTTGTTGGACTGGTTGACATCTTTTCTAAGATTATTTCTTCTTTGCTTTAAGAGAATGAATATATGTCAATCAAAAAGTTATGTGCAAAAGGTTATGGAGAGTCCCATCACATCTCTTCTAGTTTCAAATATGATTCTAACCACTACCACAACCTCGTGTCAAATTGAATGCTTGACAAGTGACTTGTACTTAATAGGCTAAGGAATGGGTTGTAGTATATCTTTGTTATTGTGGGTTAAACACCCCTCCTATTTTAAAGTGGCAAGATTGGCTAGTTGATCTTCCTTTTTATTTTTATCTCTTTTAACATGGTAGTAACCGATTTTTGTAAATGCTTTATGAATTTTTCCTTATTCGATTGATTACTATAGCTAGTATGATGCTAGTAGGGGATGTTCCTTGAATTATATACCTAATAACAATTAAGGAGTCCCC
Organism: Picea abies; assembly: GCA_900067695.1. Lineage (NCBI taxonomy): Eukaryota > Viridiplantae > Streptophyta > Pinopsida > Pinales > Pinaceae > Picea > Picea abies. The sequence goes on from CBVK0101227882.1 coordinate 2,884, forward strand.
TATAATAATCAAATCTTGTATATAAGAGGATTGTGTGATGTGCATACCTAGTAAAAGAACATATGCTTCTATCGGATTATTTGAAGCAATGCTAAGACTCCATGAAAAAATACTTTCTTGTTGTCCCTTGGGGATGTAAATAGACCCCGCCCCCCCAACTTGCCACCACGGTATTATTCTTAGAAGAACCATAAAAGAATAGAAGGAAGGATTGTTAGGATCTTTACACACTTGAGAGTTAGTTAAGATCAACTTGTTCTAATGTGTTGCGAAGTTAAAGTGGGTTTCTTTAGTATGAATTAGTATGTTTTTGTAATCCGATGGTCATAATATATTCTAGACATAGAGTGGTATGACAGATCATATTCTCCTCGAACTTAACGACTAGATTGATCTGTGGCTTAGCTCTCGATTGGTCCATGATCTCTATTTAAAGAGCATGGAGGGTCATTTGTTGATGATCGATTATGAGAAACTCTCTGTAGTATTTTTTTTTGCATTAATAAATTTCCTCAAGTAGTTGTGTTGGCTGGGGCCATGGATGTTTCCCCACAAGGGCTTTACCACATAAAAACATTAGTGTGTTTTTATTTGATATGGTTGTGTGAGTGGTTAATCAAGGTGTTTTTCCTTTGTTGGAATACATGTGTTTTGAAATATAGTATTAGAGAACAATTTAAAACTCACTCCCATTGTATATCGATATCTTGAAGTCGTGTTGTCGCAGCTCTAGTGTCTTTCATTTTCATACATTTATGGGCTGAGAGGACTATTCCATTATGTCTGAAGCACCTATTTTAGTTAGGGATGATTTTCATTTCACTCAAAAAGGTTTTTTTTTCCCAGGATATGACCATTTTAGTTAGATCTGGAGGTATAAAGCATGAATACACCCTTTTTAATTTTTTACAAAGATAATATTTTGGTTTTCTATTTTTTGTTTATGGGTTGCATCTGCTCTTTTCCATGCACTCTGTCCAATCTTGACAAATCAAAAATAAAGTGGAAAGCGTTTTCTTGTTTGCATTTGTTATTTACCGTGCGCTCTATGCAATATTGACAAATCAAAAATAGAGGGAAAACTTGTATTTTATGGGTAAGTTAACCGAGATATAACACTTGTTGTTGTCAAGAAGATATTTTTTTTTGTGTGTGTGAATGCATGAAAACAAGTTTTTTATGAGAACACACTGCAAGGTCGCCTTCTAGAACAACAAGACCCCCAATCCTCCTTCTTAAGATTACAATGTGTTTTGCACTACCTCACTTGGTTAAAAAAAAATTTATTACGTAAGAGGTCATGAGTTCAAGTCTTTTTTTTGTTACTTTTTTTGAAAAGTTCATGAATTCATTGTAAAGTGAATTTCACTTAATTATAAAAGTGAATCACTATTAAATAACTAAATAATAGTTTATTTTAATTTATTTGTTTTGCATGCAACTTTCATTTATAAATGGGTCACATCATAAGTAGCTTATCTAAAAGTGAGCTTATAGGAAAAGTTAGACATTAGGGGAAATTTCGTATAAAATGCACCCTTGAACCCTAATACAGGTTCCATTTCATACACTAATAGCCAATCAAAATGCTTTAAAATTCAAAAGAGGTGATATTTATGAATGCATTCACACTTTTTATTCTTAATAGTAATTAATTTTTATCTTTTTTTAAACGCGGGTTTTCCTGTGTATTTTTTTTAAAACATGGGTTTTCCTGGGTTTATTACTTACTAAAATATCCACATGCACTGCACTTTTGTTTTATATATATATTTTGTTCACAGTAGATCGCTCTGCACAATAATTTGGCCTAGCCTTCTTCCTTATTTCTTTGGAATGAACCAATCGTCAATCAATGCTCTATTTTAGTTTTGTATGCTTTCGCATTGATGTCGCTTAGTCAAATGTATCAAGTGCAATGTCTCCGAAGTTGGAATGAGTCTTGGTGAAGCCAGTTGGAACTAGAATCAATACAGAGATATTCAGAGCATTTTCACCTTAGAGGAGGTCAATTGGGAGGGAAGTGAAATACCTATTTGTGCTTGTTCTTGTTCAGAGAACAAGTCATCACTAAACCAAAAACTAAGAGTTCCTTCCAATTCGATGGAAAGGGGAAAGGTACAATCAATCTTTTTTTCTTCATATTTAGCGTGATTTATAGTTGTCAAACTTCTTCAATCCTTGCACAATAGATCCATGAGAGGGTAAGGGTTTACCCAACCTCATAGATAACCCTAACCTTCCTTATTATTTATCTTTCCATAGTTTTGTGTTATATATTTTTTGGAGGTCTAAAATATTTATGTATTTTGAACCGATACGAATATATTTATTTTAGTGCTACTACAATGTAGTCTGATAGGATTTACTCAGTAATTAATTTAAAATTTTTGAGGTCTCGTGGCTATTTTTGGCCTAGTAAATCTTAGAAAATGGACAAGTGATTTTAGTGCTTTCTCAGTTGCCCTATACAATGCCTTCGACACATGAAAAATGTCCTTTTTATTCTCATGTTGAATTAAAAATGCGATTTTTTTCTTTTGAAAAACAAAGGATGGAGAGATACTATGTTACAATCCCATGTCTTGAGATTCTATGATAAGGGTCACGATATTGATCCTACTACTAAACATTGAGTGCAAGGAAATATCATATCATTTTGCCAATTTTTTTATTATAATGGGGTCTGCAGTTTTAAGAGAATTTTATATGCATGTTGAAAAGCACATAAATCAATGTTATGGTGCATCCCTTATAGAGTTTTTTGTAAGATGTTGGTATTAAATTTATTGATGCATGATGGATTATGTTATTGGGGAACAAGTTGTGCAACCACCAAAGACATTCAATTTGGTGAATTTTCTCAAACTCTCATATCTAATATGAAATCACTATGTCTAAAAATGAGCTTAAACACTTTTTCACAATTTTTATCATTCCACCATTTGTCTATGACAAATTCCAATGTGAATTAGGAAACAATACAAAGATTACAGAGGTGGTGACACATGAATGGAAATTTTCCTAAAACCCCCTAGCACCATGTTAATCCTTATATATTTCTTGGATAACCATATTTTTTAGGAGGTCAAACTAAGTTGGTCATAGACATTTTGGTTGCTATTCAACAATGTACATGATAAATACATAATTAGTTTGCACTTGAACATGGACAAAAATATGCTCTGAATTTTCATTACTAGTTCTTAAAAGAAGAAATATATTAAACATCAAGACATATAGGAATTCCATTTTAGTTACTCTCCAATTTTGTTGAATTGAATTTATTGTTAATTTTTTCCTATGGATCCTTTGTATATTTCTTGCAGTGAAATGGGAACTCGTAGATATCGAGGAAATTTGGAAACTATTATAGTTGAGAATACAATGAATGAAATGGATAACTGGATCAAATTAAATGTGTCCATTGGATCTTTGGTTACTTTGCATCGATCAAGGAATCAAATTCGGGTAAAGAAAAGAAGACTGGATGATTTAAAAACCCATTGGAAAGGTGTAGTAAGGGAATTTAAGAGGAGACAACATGGTGAAAAGGTGGAGAAGGTGCTCATACTTCATGTGTATGAGCGCAGGGACATCCTCAAAGAGTCTATTTCCAACCAAGAAAATTTTCGTCAAATTGGACTAAATTGTAAGGGCTTGTGATTTTATAAGCATTGAAGATTTTTTCTAATTTCGTATTCAAGTATTAAAATATGAATGCCCTAGCTTAAATTCATGCTTGATGTGGTTTATATACTTTTTCTCTAGGTTTGTGCATTTCTTGTTTTGAATAATGACATCCTGTGGAGAGTATTACTAATGTTTTATGTGTTTTTCATTCACAAATAGAAGAGATAATCTATGAGGGAAATAATTCAACATCATTGAGGGAAGAAGGGGTCTAGTTTTATAAGTACAATTACTTTATTCCAAGTGGTAAAGGGTAGGATGAATTGAAGAAGCCAATTTACCCACACTTCATGAAGTTGGATTACAAAATTCTAATCCAACATTAATTGATTGCATACGTTCAAAACTAGTTCTTGAAATTCAATCTGGTATGCAGGAGAAGGGAGGTGCATGTGATGATTTTGGTATGCACTTACGATTTTTGGTTTTTGTTGAAGTTTTCAAGGAAGAGGAATCGATTTGAATGACTAAGAAGACGTATTATTTCACAAACCCCTCTAACATATTATTATGTAACTTATTTTACTCTGGATGGAATGCAATATTACATCTTGTGAATGGAGAGAAAATAAAATATGTGTTGAGTGTAGAGACACTTTGTTTTAGGTAATGTTTTACAATTATGATTTTTCCTTTTCTTTTATTTTCATAAAGTTTTACATCACTTTTTAACTATTTTTTCAACATCTTTAAACTATAGATATTCAATACCGAGACATACTCTCTATGTCTCTTTTAAGTTGAAACATTTTAGGAAGATAAGGGATAACATGGAATGGATTTGGATGAAAATAGAACAAGACAAAAATGATGGCACCCATTCTCCTCTAATATCCATTGATGTTTTGAAGGATGGTTCCCATTTTAAAACACTATCCATTGAAGAAAACTGGACTTTGTTTGAAGTTAGAAGACACCTTGATTTCGAAGAGGAATGAATCCCTAAGGAAGAAATTGAATTTATTGACAACAGAAAAAGGGTTGGAATTTTATAGTTTATTTATGTTTCTTCATTTTATAAATAGTTTCTTTCTTATTAATGATTTCATTCAAGTAAGTTGGTAAAAGATGAGAGAAGAGCATGCCAACTATTAAAGGAAAGGAAATAATCTCAAAAATATCAAGCAATTTTCAGTCTCTTCCATTATTTCAACACATCACATCTCAAATATGATAGAAATCATGTATCATTACAATCATTTTTATTTTAAGTCATTATATTTGTTTAATTTGTATATGATATATAGTGGTAACACCCAATACTAATCATCCATCATAATTATTAGTTCACCCATTCAACACAAAGTCCCTTTTCAACAAAATTGTTGAACATAGAGTTGAGGGGGGGAGTTTGAATGTCATAACTTGATATTAAAAGTCAAGCAATTGAGGGGGGGAGTTTGAATGTCATAACTTGACATTAAAAGTCAAACAATTAAAGGAAATGATTCTTTCAAATAAAAATATATGATCAAAAGGAGTGAGAATGCCTACACAACATAATGTGATCATCATATGGTAGGGTTATTCTAAAACTTTTTCTTCAATATGTAATTTTAATTCCTATTTGAATTTATACAATCCTATACATTTCCATATCAACCTATTTAAGTGTATATGTTGAATTGAATTTATGGAAGAAAAGGACACAACCTATTCTTTAGGAGTAATTTCTCAATTTCATGGAAGAGAAGGATAAAACTTTTTTTTTAAGGTAATTTCATGGAAGAGAAGGCTAAAACTTTAGGAATAATTTCATGGAAGAAAAGGATAAAACTTTCTAATGTTCAAGTCAAACAAGGTGTTGTAACATAGTCCAATTTTTTATAAATTTGGAAATTTTATAACTTATAAGTTAGGAATAATAAGATATTTTGGTCTTGAAAAAATACATAAAAACAAACAAAATAATAAAATAAATAAAAATAAAACTAATTGAAATTCAAATAAATGAAATAAATTCCGTTTATAATATGTTCAAGTCAAACAAGTTGTTGTAACATAGTCCAAATTTGAAAATTTTATAACTTATAAGTTAGGAATAATAAGATATTTTCATCTTGAAAAAATACATAAAAACAAATAAAATAATAAAATAAATGAAAATAAAATTAGTTGAAATTCAAATAAATGAAATAGATTTTGTTTATAATAGTTGTTTTTATTTTAAATAAAATAAAGGTTTATTATTTAAATCTTTATTACATGGTTTAAAAATGCATTTAAGTTTAATTAAATTTAGATTTTGTTTAAAACTTAGCGCAGGTTTTAATATTTTATCTTTTATATATATATAGTTTCATATTAATAAATGTGTTATTTTGTGAAGCTTAACCAGTGTGCTCTAGATATCAAGATCAACGAATCATACGAGTGGAATCACGAAGGTGGGTTACACTTTCGTGACAATCGAGTTTCCAAAATTTCTAAAAACTTTTTTTCGGCCGAACTAAAAACAGTTTTCGGCCGAAAGATTATATTTTCGGCCAAACTATTTTTCAGCCGAAAAGATAAATGTCAAATCGAACGGTGCAATAACCGCCTCCTCGATTTGCGTGTAGAAATTTGGTCGGCCGGATATTTTTTTTCTGGCAATATCTTTTCGGCCGAAAGATAGTTCGGCTAAACTATTGTTCGGTCGAAAAATAGTTTATATATTACCTGCACATTGAGTTTGGAGGTTTTTCGCAGAATTGTCGAGTTTTGGAGAGTTTTTCGCAGAATTGTCGAGTTTTGGAGGTTTTTTGCAGATTTCACAGCGTCGCCAGGTCGTGGACAGGTCATGGAGAATTCGCAAGGTCACAGCGTCGTCGAGTCATGGAGAGTTCGCGGGGTCATGGACAGGTCAACTTCGAATTTTCGTTTTAAAATGCAACTTATTGTGATGTTTACGCCTCGACCCAGCTTATTGTGATGTTTGCGCCTCGAACCAGCTTTAAAATTGGTCCTCCCGACTTATAGTCTTATTGTTTTACTTCTGTTCCTTTCTTGTATTATCCAAGAAAGTTCTCAATGCTAGTCTTCTAAAAGTTTTGGCTCATACTTTGTATGCAACTATGTATGTTGTGTGTGCTGTGTATGCAACTTGTATGCTGTGTATGCTGTGCGTGTTGTGCGTTAGGTGCATACTGTGTATGCAACTTGTATGCTCCATATGTGGTTAACTGGGGGGAGCTGTTTGTCACTGAGTACATGCTGTTGTCGAGTACATTTTTGAAAAAGCTATCTCTTTAATAAAATGAAAAGAATCTAGAATTCAAGTGCTAAGACTCCATTTTACCTCGAAGAAATAATGCAGGTACCTTTAGGAAAGTTTCTCACAGTTGAGTACCACCCTAAAATTAAAAACAGGGGTTTAATCTCTTAACCTCCACTTTAACTCGTAGAAATAAGGTTTTAAACTGATTTCCATAAATTCATATTTCTTATATCCTTCCCTTGACGTAAGAAGTACAAAGTAATTGACTGCCTTCTCTTTATATTACCTCTTGGGTGCCAGCTATGACGGTGCATGATAGGCCAGCAGAATTACCTTTTTTTCTTGCAAATGTTAGATATTATGATGTTAGATAGGCCAGCAGAATTATAAAATTTTACATTTCCAATCAGGCGACTGTACTGTTATGATGTTATTTTCTTTAATTCCTATTATTTTGGCATTTACGATATGTTGCTTCTTTGAAATGCTACCTAGATGAATAAAACATTGAATACATAGTACAAGGTAAATCAGCCCATAGGAAACCAAGACTGGGACATGTGATAGCACCATAATTTTATCCTTTCGTGCTCTCCATGACTTTTGACTTCGTGACTCTTAGGCAGCCCACTCCTAAGGCTATGCCAATTCAAAATGAGAAATTATGTTAATGACAAAATGAGGATCCGTTATTTTCGTTCCTAATTTTCTTAATGAATGTGCTCATGGTATGTTAAGCCGACCTCAGCTACTTGTTATGTCCACCCTTTGTTCACATAAGTCTAATAGGAAGGGTGTTTCAGTTTACTATCTTCCATAGTGTGATCTCCCAATGACCAAACTTATTTCATCGCATCTTGAGTTGTTGACTTAAGTTGGTTTTTTTCTGTTTTGCAATCATTATCCTGAAGGGAGTTAGCTGCTCAGATTTTAGAAGCTTGCAACAAGATTCCCAATTGTGAAGAGTGTTAGAGTGTGACTACTCTCAACAGGGACCCAAATTTGGCAATTCGACATCAAAGTCATCTTCGAATAGGGTGGTTTTCCATGTCAAAGGGCAGTGAACCATAGTTGGAATTTGATCTAGGATCCTTGGTCACATAAACTCAACCCTATTATGATCCCAAACACATGCTTAATAGACTCCATTGTGTTATAGATTGAGCACTTTCCATCGGTAGATTGGAAAGTTTTCGGTTTGTCGTTCATGGGAATCTTTTCATGTATGACTTGGCAAAGTCACTAAGTGTACATCTTTTCATGTATGATTTGCCAAGTCACTAAATGCAATTTAGCATCTATCTTTATCATTCATACTCACTGCATCCTTAATAGCATTCTTTCCTTGGAGTCCTTGGTACCGCACTAAGTTTGCTTAGTACACCATCCTTTGGCAATAGAATTCAGTAAATCTTATGAGGCTTGAAATCTATCGTAGTGGGTTTACTTTGGCAACCGCAATCTTACCAACTAGCTACATGCTTGTTCATATGCAATCTATTTCTTGCAACACAATCACTTGCATGTCTATTTCTTTGAATCTTGCGCATGTTCAGTCACTGAACCATTCTTTTTATGAAAAAATTGGGAAACTATATGCATGTACACCTATGCAAGTAACTTGGCATTCATTTTAGATCAAAGGGAGAACTAGGTGTTAGCTTATAATTTTGTGTAAACTCTAGGCCCCAAATTTCTAGTATTTAAATTCATAATTTGTCATTAATTAGGTAATATAGATTGGTATGAGGATGAAAGAACCAAGGTTCTCTTTTTTTCCTCCCCATGTGGATGGCCAATTGCATTATTGTGACCATGGATTTTTATATTAGAATTGCAAATCATTAATACCTTGTCCTTTGTGGGATGTGAAGAACTCTTTTCTATTTAATATGCGCTCTACCTCACACTATTGAGTGATCTTGGTAGATTAGAATAACTTAGATACATTTTTTTTGATGTTTTTCAATCCAACATCTACGGAGTTGAAGACCCCAAGTGTCCACATAAATTACAATCTAGGACTAGTTTTCATTTTTTCTATTCAAACACTTAAAGGAGTTTAAAGGAAGTAAGGACCTTTAAGTTTCCACATCTTTTTACAATCTAGGGAAAGTTTCATTTGCTTTCCAAGAAACTTCAAATTTTACTAGGTTGAAATAATTCACACTTAGAACTTAATTAGGAAAGAGTAACGAACCCTTATATATTCATGATATAATTTTGTTCATAAAGTTTTTACACACATGTCATTTGCACAAATTTCACCCACACACTAAGGATTTAAAGGTTACACTCTTTTGAGTATGAACGTCTCCCTATGCCCAAAAGAAATCCTCCTTCTAGGAGGATCATACCAATTGAGGAGTTTTAAAAAAGTCCTTCATCACACCCTTAATCAAGATGAACTAGTTCATGTCCCCAATTCCAAAATTTTAAAAGAAAAATCTAACCAACAAACTAAAATCTTCCCTTAGAATGTCACAAAATAATTTATAGTGCTAGTTAGGATTTCACGGGTTAGTATCCAAATAACCCTGCATTATCTCTTTTCATATGAGACATAGAATTTGACTCGTAGGGTGATGTCAAGATCATTTCTACCAAACATGGTCAGAACCCATTTGGTAATAGGTGCACTCTTGAGAGTGGATAATGATGAGTTTGGGACCAAATGTGTGATTGAAAGTCATATATATTTCTTTATTAAAATCCCACAACCGTTATATTTCAGCATAAAGGTAGGGAAACATATTGAATGTGTTTGTAAAGAGTTAACTTAGTGACCAATACATGGGATGTCTTAAATTCTGGTATGAAATTCTGCATCATATCTTGAACAACTATTGGGAAAT